>JANLJB010031177.1:0-32510 GCA_026212285.1 Bursera cuneata
AGCAAGCTAAGCCTCTTTCTTTGAGTTATCCATCAATTCAAACAGGGATTCCAAAGCCTCGGATCATACAATGGCAAGCCCCCATATGACTGTTCATTGACTTCACCGTTAAGGTCAGTTTCTGGGGTTGTTTCAGTCTGGTTTTCGTTTACTCCTATGGGTTAATTGCAATAAGGCCACTTTCTTGGTTTATTACGTTTTTGTGTTTCGTATATATTTTTATTATTTTTTATTCTCCTACTCACAAGATGCTAAGGGAAAGTACGATGATCTTAGCATTTACAAGGGAAAGGCCCTCTTGATTGCCAATGTAGCATCACGATGGTATGCCGTAAATCCTGCTATTAATCACTCATTTAAATCAAATGATAATGCCTTCATTATATTGATGATTTTGTTGTATTACCAAATATGTTCCTGAACTGCTTTATTTGCAGTCGAACTAATAATATATGAAGGGTTTTAATGTATTTCCTTTAGATTATCCAAGGAGATGCAGCAAGGTGATTATGCATAGACCATAACATATTACACAAACTGTTTACAAAGTGGGGACTTCTAGCAGACTAGTTAAGTTTTGCACAGCTATTTACTATATATGTAATTTATCTCTTTGATTTCGTATGTAGTGGCTTGACAATTCCGACTACACGGACCTGAGTAAGTTGTACAGGAAATACAAAGATCAAGGTGAGCTATAGTATCTTTCCGACTTCATCGTTTTATGATGCTTATACTTGAATTTTTCTAACAAGTGTATTTTTCTTAGATAATTTTTTCTTCTTTTCTTCATGTTTTCCCCTTATATCACTTTTTTATATATTTATGCAGGCTTGGAAATTCTGGCATTTCCATGTAATCAGCTTGCATCTCAGGAGCCAGAAACCAATGAACAGCTTGTAGAATTCCTAGCACACGCTTCAAGGCCGAGTATCCCATATTTGATAATGTACTTCTTCTGCAATTTGATAAAATTCTCGATGAAAAAGAGAATTCTTTTCATTTTTTAGTTCTGAGGTTGCCAAAGTATTTGATGACCCAGTAGCTAATGTTAACTAGTTTGAGCTTTTACATCAACTTTAGATTTTAAACAGTGGATGAACTATTTGTCCATAGCAAGCCTTTACTTTTTGATATAGGGTCATGTGAATAGTAAAAATGCTACTTCTCTTCACAAGTACCTGAAATCAAGCAAAGCTGGAATTTTTGGGGACATCAAGTGGAACTTTTCCAAGTTTTTGCTTGACAAGGATGGGAATGTAATTGATCGCTTTGCCCCTACAACTTCCCCTCTTAGCATTGAGGCAGTACCACTTCGCTGTGACCATCACATTTCCAAATTTAATGATAATCTTGACATTGGTTAGATCTTGAACACCTAGAAACCTTGTTCATGTTCGTTATTTTTTGCAGAAAGATGTAAAGAAACTGTTTGGGATTGCGTAAGTGTGCTGGATGCTGCGTTAGCTTACCGGGGATAAATGAGAGAATAAATGAGGATACTACGATAGAATAAGAAATTAGAGAAATATATTTTTGGTTTTTGTTTCCTTTCAGATAGACCTGTATTGAAGTTTCCGTTAAAGATGTAATTTATAATCTGATTTTTGTAATGAACTACCCAGTTTTACTAATTTAAATGTGAGCGCTGGATTGAGTTATCAAATATCCATATTAGTTTCTAACACAATTTCTGCCATTTAGGAATGAAAATAATTTCTGGCACGACATGAAGTTTCTAAATAGTTACAGAATTTTAATTTGCCTACTGGCTCTGGAATTAATATATGAGCTATGGAGTGCAGGATTAAAATGAGGAAGCAAATGTCAATGCCATCACAAAACACCATGTCAACTTGAGCACAAGCAATTCTAATTATGCTTCGAGAATTGCACGGCCGTTCTCAGGTCACTTTCTAACTTTGATAGACAACAAACACAAACAGGATCCATCTCCTGATATTCAGAAGTCCCGTTTTCTAATATGGTATTTGCAGCACGACATTTCACCAATCTTGAAAACACACCAGATGCACAAAAGGTAAGCAAATATCTTATTCTCGAATTTTGCTGCAACCCTGACCAACCCTCATTCTCAGCACTCATGAGATGCCCAGTAGCTTCCGAATGTCATGCTGCAGCATTTGGTTGGTGATTACATGCATGGTACACCAGCTTTAAGAATCAGATAAATTACGAGAGTAGGATTTACCTCAAGGCTAAGAGGAGAAGTTGTGGGGTAATAACGATCAACAACTTGCCCTTTCTTATCTACCAAAAACTTGGCAAAGTTCCACTGAATATCATCCCTAAAAATACCCCATTTGCCCGACTTCAAGAACTTGTACAGTGGGGAAGCATTTTCACCATTCACATCAATCTGATACAGAAGGAACAAGACTGTTAAAGCATATACAACAAGAATTCGTATAGCATTGTCCAAGGCTGGAATGATGGCTAGCGCCAAAAGCAAAACATTAAGTTGTCATTTTCCAAGTCATTTTAATAAGATTTTAAGTCTAGGTTCTGGTCTGCAAAATAGCTTAAGTTCACATGATTGACTTTTTTTAATCTATCAAGTCGGTTAGTCATCTTAAAGAACACAATTGGATGTGGTGTGATGCACATTCCCACATCTACCTTCTCAAAGACAGGAAAATCTGATTTAAAGCGAGTGCAGACGAACTCTATGATCTGATCATTACTTCCTGGTTCCTCCTCACCAAATTGATTGCATGGAAATGCCAGAATCTCTAGGCCTGTTCCAAGAAAGATGAAAAGACCTGCCGTAAATATGATATTGTAAACGTATCAAACCGTAATTGCAAGTTCAAATTGCATACCTTGATCTTTGTACTTTTCATATAATTGATTCAGCTCAGTATAATTCGAGTTGGTCATTCCACTGTGACAATCAAAAGAGAAAAAACTAGGATTCTTCAAAGGCAAAAGAAAATGAAGAAAATTAACAGAAACGATTAAGTACATAGGAAAACAACCTGGCAGAAACCAGAATTCAGTAACATAATCTCTGAATTACAACTTACGAGAATCAAAGTAAAACAACAATGACTAGAAAAGCAGACGAGGAATACCATTTAGAAGCCACATTAACTATAAGTAGGACTTTTCCTTTGTATGCGCTAAGATTTACATCATGACCTTTGGCATCCTGTTCAAGGTGAAAGGAATATTAATAAACTATGAATAAATTGACTACAGAATACATCAATCAGATGGAACATGTGATAAACGTCTATCCATTTCAGGCACTTTTTCTTTCCCAAACGAGAGCCGCAGATAAACTAGTCCTTCTAGCTTATGAAGGCTTCAATCTCCAAGCATACCCAACAAAAAAATTAGAAAAATAAAATATTTTTTTGAAGACCAAATATGGCGCTTGGTAAACCATTTAAGATCATATCTGAATTAACAGTACCATAACAATATAAGCTACTCACATGGGTTGGCCTCAAACCGTCTGAAAAAAGATAACAAAAAAAATGTATAGAATTCGTACGCAGTCGTACTAGAAGGACGAAGTTATCATAAATTAAGGTTTTGACGAGAAACCAAGAAACAGACCTTGGCAGTAAAGTCATAGATTGATTCTGGGTTCTGTACAAATTGGCTTGTCATCCTGTAATCTGCACTGCTGAGACAGAGAAAGGAAAAGGAAGTAGATTGCAAGTGACAAAAAGCAGAGAGAGACCACAGTTGAGGAAATAGAGCGAAACATGAAGCAAAGCATGAGGGAAAGCATGCCTTTTTGACTTTTGGAACTGTTGTCCGTTTGCACGTGTTGGCACTCCTATTTCTGCACGTGTGGATTGATAACTAGATTTATTAAGTTTAACCTCATMAACATCGTGTAAACAGAGACGACATGTCTTCCATCCACGGTAAGGGGTAAAWACATAAACACCCCCGAGGTTTGGTCTAAGTAACAATCTCACCCCTGTTATTAATAAAGTAACATAAACACCCACAGAATTGGAAAACATGGGGGTCTTAACCTATAAAAATAGGGGTCTTAATGTTACTTAAAATATCAAATTGGGGGTCTTTATGTTACTTTATGAATAACAGGGGTGAATTTGTTACTTAGACCAAACCTTGGGAGTGTCTATGTATTTACCTCTCCACGGTAAACGTTGACGACGTGACACTTGAATTTTTATGGTTCTTTGTGGTTGAACAGGGGCAGCCAGCGTTTAGTGACACTTTGACACTACCCGTGTTGCATTGAATTCGAAAGTTTTAGGTTTGGGGTTTGCATTTTTGTTCTTTCAACCACGAACGTATTTCCATGGCACCGCAGTGGGCAGTGAGACGACAAATGAGCGCGATCTCAGACAAACCTTGGCATACCTGCTCCTGCTCTTGCATAATTTCACTCCATTTTTGTGTGAGATGAAGCAAGATTTGACAGAATTTTGAAGATTAAAAAAAACGAAAAAAACTTTATTGGTTTAGAAATTTGTTTGAATATTATAGAAGGAAATGGGTCACGATTATATTGACTGGATGGTTTACATTTTTACGTGAAATAAGAGGGGTGAATATTCATATTTGTATTTTACTTTTGTAGTATTCAAATGTTGTTTTCAGAACACATGATGAATCCGGAATGGAGGATCCACCGGGGAATATTGAAAAGCCTTCTGGGATCTCTTGACCAGTTACCGTACAGTAACAAGTGTCTGATCTCGTAGACCATAACCTGACCCACCAATGGGATTAACATCGTCCTCATTATAAATCCACCGTGCTGATAAGAAACCTCCGCTTTTGTTACGCACGGGTACGAATTATATTCATTTCAAATTTGCAGTACTGGAGAATTTTCACAATCACCTATGCAACTTCGACTCTTGTCCAGACTTCATGATGTCCGTCCGACTTGGACAACTTGGTTCACTTTCAGGCAAATGCCTGCTTTGTCTATGCTAGAAAATCATCTATACCCGCAAATTCTACCTTCTGAGATCTAAGATCGTGTACATCAGTTCTGCCAACCGCTTTAATGAAATGGATATTAGGAACAGATTACAACAAAATCTTGAGGCTTAAAAATAACATTTTCTTGGAACATGGTTAACCTTAAAGACAACAGACGTTTCCTCCCTACACATATATTAAACTCCAAACTGGAAAAATTTTCAACAAGTTCCCACTGTTCTTTTGAGAACCTCAGGATGATGACTGTTACAAACTAAGTTAGCACAAACCTGGTGGCCCAAAGGGGCATACAGGGTAAGATTTCAGATGTTCAGCGTTTTCATAGATTCAGCAAATTTACAACACCATGTATGTACAAATCATCATGTTCGTTGAGCAAATTATCATCCACGCGTCAAATCAATCTCAGTATGGGGGTTTCTCAGATCAACTGGTCGCGAGCCACTCCAGGCACTTATTCCTGGGTGCGAGAAATTATGAGAGGCAGGTCCACAAGCAGGGGTAGATGATTTACTACTTGGTTCGGGTGTAAAATCCTTATCACTTGCAGGGGCAGCTATTTGTTTGTTCTTGGTCTTGGGACCACCATATACAAAACTGCATACAACCACCTGCAGTAAGCAAAAATATGTAAGATTGAGATCTCCTAAGTAACATACAACTCTAGATACATGAATAAACACAAACAAATCACTCGCTAACATGGACCTTTGATACTTGCAGAACCCAATAATATGTCATGCTCTCTACACAAACTCACCCATCCTACAATCATGCAATGAAGCCAAAAAATATAGATGCATATCCAGTACTTTACACTTACAATCAAGCACAATGAGATTATCTGATGAACAGTGCGAGACATGGCACATGCACAAATGCATTCTCATAGGCTCAAGTTTGCATGCAGCTCAACCATAAAAGGAAAAATATTGGTTCTTGGTTGAGTCCCTTCAAATTAATAGTCCCAGTTGCAAGTAAAACTAGATAGTAGTTCGCCATAAAAGAAATTGAGATGAACATAGCAGACACGAAATGTCGATGGAACACAAACAAATGGATAAAAAGTTTAAAGATTGTAAGTAGACATTCTCAAGGTAGCAACTAAACAAAGGAATGCAATGAAGAATACAATGAAGAGCAATGAAAGTACCTGAACTGGGCCTGCTGCAATGAGCTCTGCTACCCCACCCCCAAAGACATGACCTTCAGGACTAGAAAGGGAAGCACTAACACCACCAGTTCGATTGCGAGGACTGCCATCTTCAGCAACCAAGTAAGAACCTGACAGGCATAATATCTCGAAACGACCCTACATAAGTTACCAATCATGTAAGTTCCTCCAAACTGAACTAAACATTGTCATCAAAGAAAGGGTAATAGGAAAAACAAATGCCAACAAGAAAGAGAAACATATGGAATTTAGTTGAAAATTATGGAGAATAATAATCACTATTCAGGCCAAAAAATTAATTGGCAAGTCATTTAAATCTGATGCAGCCTGCCCACACAATTACACCAAAAGTAAAAAATAAAAGAAAAGAAAAATTGTTATTGGGGGGGCTCATATGGACTTCCTAGAAATGTCTTAAAGCAGAAAGATAACATGTGTTGCCTTCATATTCTAGTTGATGAACAGAAATTCCATAACAGAGACTGGAAAGTATTGAAGTAATTGTGAAGAAACAAGAAAGAAGAAAAAAAAATACTATAGAATGCTTGAACCTCATATGTGCCAGTGGGGACTGAAGAAGCAGGCTGACGTAGTGTTACTGAGGAAATAGTACCACTGCCTGACAAGATGCACACAGCCCTTGGCCTCTGCTGAGAGAATGACAATACTTTTGCTACAATATCCTGTAGAAGATGAAACAATTAGCTCCTTATAACAAATTATTTCAAGTTAAAAATCTATAAAGTAATAACTCTGACATCATCCCATCCTATGATGGATCTTTTTGATAGATAGGGCTGTTACCATGGATTTTTTGACACTAAATTTACACAAAACTGAGTTCACCCATGAAATATGACATTAGGTTCTTACTAAGGGACTTTGTCAAACCAAACTGAGAACAAGCAGTGGATTCACACATATGTATATGTAGTATTATTCTCTCTAACTATATTTATTGATGCATAAGTTCCATAGATATGGATGTCTTGGAATCAATATAACTGCATATAGTATTGCCATCTGTATAAGCTGATCAAAGCATACGCTTATATACTTGTATAGAAATCTTTAATGTCCAAGAAAACCTAATGAACCCAAAAGCATATTTATATAGCCACATGAATGACAGATCAACCAAATTCTAGAAAAATAAAACAAAACAAAAATTCTAGGGTACCAAAAATACGTGTTTGTAAATCATCCAACTCTGAACTCAAGTAAAAAGGACTAAATACAAAGTGCAAAGGCCTCATTGTTTAAAAGCGTGTAGAACTGGATTGAACGTAGCATACCTCTCCAACTCCTACGGCAATCACATGTGGTGCAAAAGCCAGTCCTGCTGAACTGTTCATCCATTCACCTAACAGAAACAGTTATACTTAGACTTAAATAAGGAAAGGAAAAACAGAGTTAAACAACTCTAAAATGGCATGTCAAAAAGCAAATAGGTATAAAAATATCCAGGAGTACTTACTGGCTTATGCACAGAGCATATTTAATCAGAATAACATTGAAATTTTGTGAACCCTTTTCCTCATAGTATTTCCAAAACAAAAACGAAAGCAAAGACTAATGCAGAAATCAAGAGTGTAAACATTCAACTACACAAATTGTGACTTCTGTGTTCCTTAAACAATCACCTGAGAAATAGCAACTTCTTGACACAAATGTTACAATTTTTGGCTCTTTGTCAATGAGGCTGATTGAGTCACTTAAAACATTCAAAAGCAAAGGTAGGTGGATCTTAGAAGGAAAAGAAGTAGCCTGAAAAATTGGATTAAGAGATACTATGTATGCATTAAATTCTCTTTTAAAAGCATGAAAAACACCACTAAGTTTTTCATATCAATATAGGTTGCAACAATCAATACATTAATACAACATTATAGAAGAAAATCTCCTAGACAACAATGATTAAAATTGTTGCCTACTTAAACTTATCACCGGATGATGGTAGATTACAACGCTGAAAATATATCATGATTCATCAAAATGTTTAGCAAGCGCATACTTCTAGCCCAGATATCTAAGCTACATTATAGTTGAGACATCAAAATCCAGTCAAAGACATACCAAGAGTGGCCAATTGCTGTTTCCTCCCAGTCCCAGGAGGCCGGCCTCTCCCCCGCTTCAATGTCTGAGAATCTGATGCTGATGAAGGCTTAGGCTTAGCTGGCAAAGGAGAAAGTCCAAGAGAAACCTGTCCATCAGGCGCATACTTCCGGGGCCTACCTCTCTTCTTCTTCACTGGCTCACTCAGTGACACACCTGAGGCTGAGGGCACACCAGCATTATGGACAAAATTGGAATGTCTGGACTCTACTGCAAATGTTGATCCCACATGGGGTTGAGTTGAAAAGTTAGGGTTTGATGAGTTTCTGAACCCAGGTGATGTGTGTAATGCTGCACTAGTTTGCGGAGCTGACTGAGCTCCACCAGCTACTCCTCTATGTTGAAAGTAATAGGGAGCTGAGCCACCAGACACAACCATGGCTTCTCTTCCATCCATGCATTTACTAAGGAAATTGTAGATTAAAAAAAAAAGTTCTGATTTTTTGGCTAGGCAAAAAATGAGTGTTTATAATTATAATGCAAAATTCCTGAAATAACAAAAAGATTCTAATATCACCAGACCAAGTAAAGACTCAAATGGAGACTTCATAGAAAGGATTTTACTCCAAACAGGGGAAATCTTACAACAACGACAGATTTGTAAATTCCTAACCAAAAAATCAGAGAAAAGAAAAGAAAAGAGAATCCCTTTTTAACCCTTAATCATGAAAAATACAAACTTTGCATAATTTAAAAACAGCAACAGGGTTTGACCGGGTGTTTTCTTGGAAATGAAGAAAATATAACAACCCCACAGGAAATTCAAGCCCAACCCACGTAACGAAACAAAAATACAGTTAAAGTTAAAGGGTGTACATTTCGATCTTCAGGGAGCCATAACAGAACCAAAAAATGCAAGAAACAAAAGCAGAAAGAAGAAGGCAAAGACAATCTCAACAAGAGAGCAGGGGTTGCAGCATGCCTAAGCTCAACAAAGAGAAAATAAAAATAACAAAAAAAAACAAAACCCTAGATTTGAAATCTAGGGTTTTGAAAAAAAATGCAGGTGCAGGAGCTAGGAAAAGAAAAAGAGAGAAAGAAAGAAAAGACAAAGAGAGGAAAAAAACGAATTGAAAAATAAAGAGCTTTTGAATTAAAGTGTGAAGGTGAAGACCTCTTTTTTGTTTCTTTATTGTCAAAGTAGTCACTCACTAGTACTAGTCAGAGAAGGGGAAGTGTAAGTGTGTAACTAACCAAACAAGTTTGAATTAAAATTTCTGATTTAAGTGAGTGTACATAATGTTGTTAGTGAGTGAGTGCAAGTGATGGAATTGGAAGACACAGACTGGGGGGGTCCACTAAAGTAAGCTAATAAAACCCTACAGTACCTTGTCAGATACTGCCAGTTTTTAGGGTTGGGAGAGGGAGAGACTTTCTTTTCTTTGTGACTTTGTCTAGATGCTTTTGCTGCTTCTGGTTTTGCTACTACTATTCTTGTGTGTCCACTGATAAAGAGATGAGCTCAAAAGCAGTAGTTTGAATGAGCCAGTGAACTGCTATTGGATTTAACAGGCAAACTATATGCTATTTGATGATAATACGTTACCTTATTATCATTGAAATGATAGTAACAACTTAATACTGTTTTTATTTTTGAAGTGTGACCCTAGCCCTAGGTTGACTCGGATACAGTGCGTGTTCTAAGATATCCAATTGGGTTCTAATTCTTTTTTAGGCCCACTTTAGTTTTGGGCTAATTTGGTTGGAAGCCCACAATAATATTACTTGCAGCATCTACTTGTACAGCCCAACTTTTAATACTTCTAATTTGACGTTTGAGATAACAATAGATTCTTTTTCTTATTGTGCATTACTGATTTTAATTTAATCTCTTCATTGGAAACTTCGGATATATATGTTTTCTTTGTGCAACATTATACTATAGAGTTTGCGAAAATTTAATACACAAAACAATTTGTCTTAAGATGTTGCCATCGCCGTCACTTTCAAAAATCCAATCGAATAAAGATGCTTGGACCATTGAATGCCAGGAGCAATTATGAAAGTTTGACTTATAAGTTAATATTTTCTTCCATGAGCCAACTAGCCGAGTGATAATGAAATTATACATCAGATTTCATTAAATCAGGAATGGATTCATGAAAAAAGGATAAACAACCTCATGGAAACCTTCTATACTTGTTTGAATATCAAAATTGTCTTTACTCTTTTGCTTCCAGTCTCACCTCCCTGTTAGCGGAATCTAGGTATCCCTGCAAATTATCAAAGTGACAACTCAAGTGATTTTGAAACAGGTGCGAAAAACAGAAACATAAACATAATATTCAACATTTCATCTGATGTGAATCTTTAAAGAGTAGAAACTGATAAACTTCATAAAGAGATAGTTTACCTGAAGTATTTCAACAGCAGCAAACTTGTCAAGCATTGTCTTTGACTGATGCAAATTCAAAGGCTTTAGTAGGAATTCCACACTCTGTCAAATATACGAACCTTGAGATTCCATAATTTGATAATTTGTATTATTAATGTAAACTCTCTATGATTAACAGGTATATACAAAATACATAAACAAACTTGAGATTCCATAATTTGTACAACCAATGCACACTCTATGATTTGTATTGTTGATGCACATTCTATGGTTAACAGGCATATACAAAATGCATATGCTCACCTTTGTCGTAAAACACTCATCAAAATACGTATACTGTAAACCTTTAAGTTTTCCGGTTTCACAGAGGTCATCAACAAAAACCTTCACTTGTACAGCCTAATCAAATAAGAAAAGAATTCAATGAGATCGGGAGGAGATCACATCAAGTAGATCAAGAACTCATGAGATAAAACTCACATCAGGAGCAGTCAGCTGTTTGTTAAAAGGATAGCCAACAATGAAGCCCACCAGATTATATTCAGAGATCTGCATAAACAAATATTATTAGGTACTAGCTAATTCACCTACAACAATAACCCAAACTACTTGATGCAAAATCCAGATTCAACTACACTTTCCAATTCAGTACGTGAATAAAAACACTACAGATTAATAACTGCAAATAACTCATTCTCTTATACTACTATAATTTTTCTTTTTTATTTTTCTTTTCTTCCATTTAATGTTTCCATGGCGGTCATTCAATATTTCAAGATTAAACTCTCAACAAATACGTTGTTATCTTTCTTAGATACTATTAGTAAAAGAAAATAAAAACAAATTTAGAGTATTAATAAACTTTACCAGGCGTTGAAAATCATCCGCCATCACATCAATATTATTTTTCTTCCGAAGCAGAACGCTGCAACATTTAAAACAAACAACCGTCACTCCAAGCAATAATGTGAGACTCCCAAAGTGTTCTTTTAGAATGAAACACAATAATACAAATAAAACCTAGGCAAATCATTAGATTTAATGATCTAGTTTCAGTCACAAAAAACAAGCCATTCTAACAAATACAGCAGTTTGCTATCCAAAGCACCACAATCCTACCCTAACCAACATTCCTTGAAAAATTGATTCAGGCATTTGAAATAATGCAGAACTTGGATTACTAGACTTTATATTATATTATGATATGCAGAATACATTTTATATGAATCTTTATATATATTTCAAATGAATCTTTATGATATGCAGAATACATGTCATACCTCATAGGTGAAGCAATCTTATTAGCCGGGTCAGATATAGCTAAACCCACATACTTATCACCAACATCCAAACCAAGTAAACGACCTCGTTCCGATGCTTTTCTCGTCAATATATCCTTGAACAACTTCAATGGCTTCACGTACTTCATCTATCAGTAAAAATTATAAGTAAATATCTTCATCATCATTTGATCAGTAAATATTTCATCATCTAATACAGTTTAAGCATGGTATTACTATCCAACAACATAAATGCACGAAGCTAAAATTTTATTAAATGTCACGTCGTCAAAATTTGGAATATATATTTGAGGAGCAAAGAGTTTATAGACCAAAACTTTTTGATGAGTCTCGGCAGATGGCGGGAAGGGAACACAAAATCGATCACACTTTTCTGAAGCAAAAATGTTCTTCCTGTTTCCAAGTAACTCATTTTGAGCAGAATATGGAAATTGTTGATGAGGTTGGTTATTTGCGAATTCAGAGTAACCGAATCGATTGGTACGGTTTGGCCTCAAACCGGTTTTCAAATTTCAAACCGCACCAAACCACACCCTACAATCGGTTGGTTATGTTCGGTTCAGTTCCAAATTTTGGGGGGAAAAAAAATTCGCACTAAAACATATCAGTTCTATCCCTCGGACAAATTCCATAATCTACCCATGGTACTAAATAAACGCTTAAAATGTATACTTAAAAATAAAATACCGTGATGAAATTCTATAAGCTCGAAAGTGCTTTGTTCTTGATACGAGTGAGATAGATGAGGGCAAAGGGCGTGATAGTGAGGACTGGCCGCGACTAGTAAAATTAGAAGAAGAAAGAAGGATTGATAATCAGGTGTTGCAGTTTGAAGAACTATCTATAGTCGGCGCCAACGGATTCGACTGGTGGCCGGAGATGAAGATGAGGGAGTGACTGCCGATGGCTGGAGATGAGAATGAGAAAGGGAGTTAAGTGGTGAGGGGCGGGTGGGTTCGAAGATTTGAGTAATGAAATGTTTCGTCCCATTTTTAAACACCTCTCAATTTAAATCTTTTTTTTTTATTTCCCCTTTTAGTTTTAATTATTGATTTTTTTTTTTTTAATTTCCTTTCTTAGTTTTAATCATTGATATTTGTTTATTTCCTGTTTTAGTTTTAAGGATGGAAAGAATCAGGTGTGTAGTTAGGCACGCTTGAGTATGTTTAAGTCATCAAAAACCAATTATCATGTGGCATTTTATGGTTACATTTTGCTGTACCATACTCAGGATTGTATTAGATTAAATTAGATGAGATATGATTGAATAAAATATAATACTGTATTATATTAAAAATTGTATGACGTGTACAAATCTTTTAACCTAACGACGGTCTAACGGGTTATACCAGTCAGCCCGTATGGGCCACCGGGATTTATACACGTAACAGGATTTCAATCCCGAATCTAAAAATCATACAAAACTAATCTAGGTTATTTCCCATAATTTCCCAAGTTCCTGGCCCTTGGGGTGGGTGGTTAGCTTGCCTTCGAGTTAGACTTTATTTTTATTTCGAGTGTGTGATGTTATTTGGGCGAAGCCTCTTCATCAATTTTAACTAAAATTACTATCTTATGCATGTTAAAGATATAATATATATATATATATATATATATACAAAAATAATCCAAATTAAAAGATTTTCAGCCACTTTAAAACACATGCATGCCCCTCCATTTCTGTAATTTTTTTTTTTGGATGGGGGGGTGTCGTTGAAGATTCAGAGATACCTTCCAAACATATTGCCGAAATAGATTTTCAGTTTCACGGAATACTGGTTTTGCCTTGTCTTTGCCAGTGTCCTCTTGGGTGTTATTTTTAACCAAATATCATGAAAACTGCAAATGTTAAAATGGCCGCTGTTCTGGAAGTAATGAAGAGCCACGTGTAATGTAAAGCTAATTTTTATCAAAAGGCCAGGAGACATGCCAAGAAATGGATAAAGAAACAGCCCTAAAATTAAAAATTCAAAAGCAACTAGCACCATGATGGATGTGAATGCAAAGAAAAGAAAAGAATTTTCATTAAAAATGGAACTGTGGACTAACAAAACTGAGCTAAAACCGTAAGAATGAATTGAATGATTGATCACTATCTGTATACATTGTTTATTGTTTCGTATAAATAAATGGCGAAAGATTTTCCAGCGTGGCACGCTTTTTAGCTGCCCTTCTGAAAGGCTTCCGATTTCGCCACCACAAGCTATCAATAACACTAGAACGGTTGAGTATAGTACTGTTAGTAGTAATTGCCAACATCTTCTGTGTTAAACTTGGCTCCGCCTTTTGCTGCTTCTTTCTTCTTTGTGTATGTTTGGGTGAAGGTGTTTTCGGCTCCAGAAATTTGGCACTCGATCTGCCCAATTTTAAAAGAAAACACGGTTAGAAAAAGGACCAAACACATGATAATTGACAATTAGACAGACAATAAGAAATTTGGATGCTAATTCAATATAAGTAGGTATGCCCCTTCTTATTTTGTCACGTCCCGATAATTAAACATAATTTCTTCCTCAATATTTACCACATAAAAAGAGATCTACTCTCGTGTGTTAACACAGTTCAGAGAAACACTAGCTTTGTCCTTTATTTTTCATGTATCATATCAAATTATTCCCAACAGGTGTCTGTTGTAAGTCTGTAACCTTGAGGAGACCGCAACAGCATCCACTTACATAAAAACAAAAACCATCAATGAGCACCTATTCTACTTACCTCTCATTATCATCCACGATTTGTGGAGTTGATAACTCTTCTACTTGAGGCTTACATGCAGCACAGACGTAGATCTTTGGTAGAGAAAGTACTTTAACACAATCAACATGATACCACTCATCACATTGATCACAAGTAATCATTTTCCTCTCATCATAGGGCTTCCGACAAATGCAGTATAGCATACTTCGAGCTCTTAATGACTGCACCCACCAAGTGAAAAATATGATTAATGAAAATGCAAGCACATTCAGCTGTATAATGAAATTAGGTACCTTAAGTTCCGTCTCTAAGTAAACAGGCAAATTTTCTCCCTCCGTAATAAGTTCAAAGACTTTATCCAAGCTTAGAGCCCCAGAATCCATGGCAACCTGCAAGAAGGAAAACAACAAAGCCAAATCAACAAGACAGAAAAATTATATGAGAGCGAGATTTTATAAGTAAAACACTTTGAACCTTCTTAGCATGCTCAGCCCACTGCAAGCCAATGTGATCCAGTTCTGTTAGTTTCTGTCTGAAATGATCTTTAGGTGATATGTTCAAATCCATTCCCTGCCAAATGATGTAACTGAACTAAGCACAAATGAATATATGACACAATAATTTAAAAGAATGCATTAGATGTAGTAATATTTGGTGTTCATGATGCCAAAAAGAGCCAAAAAGAAGTTATCAACATGCATAATTTTCATGGAATGGGTTAAATAAATGCAGAGGTCTCTATAAGTTCAAAGTCAGTACCTACCCTAACCAGTAACCACTAATAACCCCGAACTTAACCAGCCCACTTTATGAGAAATAGAAGAGTAAAAGTTAAAATGAGCCCATATAAACCTAGACCAAATATAATGTTAAAAGTACCTACCAAACTACATTACTTTTCTCTTCCCCTTCCTTTATAATTATAACTCCATGATCTTTAGTAAGTGTAGCATCCACAACATATATTAGCACTCCCCCTTTGGACCACCATCCTACGTGAATTATCTATTTTCTAGTATCAGATATCAAAAATAAGCTTAGTTGATAAATGAGCCCATAAAGGGATATTTTTGTGTGTGTGAGAAGAGAAAGAGAGAGAGAGAATTTAGAATGAAAAATGGAAGTGTCCATGTTTTGGTCAAGCTCAAGCCTCATCTCATGCGTTCTGTGATGGTCAGTTAACCAAAAATAAATAAAAAATAATTGACCAGCTCAGGTGGGTATGAAACACAAAAACTAAATATGGAAACAAACCCTCCAAATTCAACCACCGTGCATTTAGAAAAAAAGGATGTGTCTGCATGGCTCCATGCATGACTGTCCATGTGCATGCTAAAATTCATCCCACATTCATATAGAAGCTAAGAGATCAGAGACTTATAAATACAATATCATTCTCATACTCTTTTTCTATTAATAAGCAGTGAATTAACCAAAGGTAGGAGTAGTGAGGTTATTTTTCATCTCTCAAATCAGTTTTTTATGAAAAGAATGTTTCAATTTGTACGCTATTTTATTATGTTTTTCCATGTCAAAATATAATGCTTTTACAATTGAAACACTTATCAGAATGCACGAGAGGATTCTACCACAAGAAGTTCATCTTGTTATGCACAATGCTTTTGAAAGCCAAGGGTACATACCTCTTTCAAATAATGTTGTATCTGTTGGATTGTGGGTTTCTTCAAGTCCTCTAATAATTTATTAACTCTAATTCTCCATGAGTTTTTTGTTAAAGCCAGGTCAAGCTCCCTATTACTTTGATGATCATATACTCCTGCAACTTCTCTGGCCTGTGCAACAAAATTACTGCTAATCAAGACAATCATGCTAGTTTGAGGTTACAGTATAATTTATTTGATGGTGATTAGAACCACCTCCAATGTTAGAAGCAGGCCAAACTGAAAGGGTGAGAGAAATTGATAACCAGCATCAAACAAAAAAATATAAAATAAAGCAACCTCCTAGAAAGCAAGAACTGACAAAGATATTTAGGAATAGGTACCTTTAAAGCAATAGTTAGTTTATTGGAGATGATGAAGAGGTCTTTTTCCAGATAAGAAAATTCAAACTTCACTATATCAGTCAAGTAGGTCTTGCAAGCAAGAGCTTCATCCACAACTACTTGTAGTATATCTATTTCTTCAATCCTGTAAAGACAGCAAACACTTATCCTTAAATCAGATATTTAATTTATTATATAAGAATTTTCAAATGGAAATTTGAAGATATCATTACAATCTTCAATAAAGATAATAAATAGATATGTAGACCAATGGGCAAATTTCTTATAGAAGAACCAAAAAATTAAGTCGAAGCATAATCTTTACCATATTTCCTTTTATGTTAGCAAGTCCACGCCATTCTCATTTTGTCCCCCAAAATCAAGCAGAAAAAGACAATGATCCACACTCTCAAGAATTTCACAAATCCATGATCACAGTTAACTTCTAACTTTAGTTGGAGAAAGATACAGCACAAAAACATCTGCTAATTGTCCCTTACAGTTTTAAAAGATTTTGGTCTTCCATGAATATTTCATTATCAAAGAAAAACAATGAGATCTAGTCGTTCAGCAATTTCTGAATTCCTTAAATATTTCATACTACAACTACCACTAGCAGCTAAGGCAAGCTAGGGATGAACTAAAATTACTTTTATGGATCAACCATAGATTTGATACAGGACACTAAATATAAAATATGCATCAAAGTGCAGCATACCTAACACAGAACTGTTCAGAATCTGAAAGAAGTTCAATCAATAGTCTCAAGTCAGACCGCTTCCCTACATATGTCTGCACATGTAAACAAAAACATAAACAGATATACAAGGTTCTACTACAAATTACACCAAAAGAGAGGTGGAAGAAGGGTTGGGTACGGAAATGGTCTCACCAGAGGACTGCCTTCATTTTGAGAGATAGATCCACCCTCAAAAAATCGGCAATAAGGACACATATAAACTTCTGCATGATTTATGCCAACTGCCTTGGGTCCAACACAATGCAAATGATAGCTGTCATATGAAGATACCAAATAAATGTCTTTAACAGTTCACATAAATTCAACAAAAATAACACAATGATTATAAGAAAACAAGTGATAATAAGATTATGTATATCCAAGAAAAAATGCTGCAGTAAGCTATACAAAATCAATTCAATTATACCACTAAATAATAAGCTTAAAAAGGCCTAAATGATAACAGGCCAAAGCTTTGGATTGAAATAGTAGCTAACATGAGAAGAAAATTTAGCAAGGGTAAATTTTATTAACCTCCCTGCAAAATACAACTATTACTGGGTTTCTTCGATTTTATCAGAAACTTTCCCCTAATTTAAGATAATTTGAGACTGGTTCTGAAAATCATTAAAAGCTTCTCTAGGTTTTCTCATAGACCTCCCTACAATGTAGTTGATAAAAAGTAAACCAAAGGTGTGTCTTATTAATCAATAAAATGCTCTTTAACCTATTTTCTAAGTACACTCACTACTAAAATTTTCAAGGTTAGATTTTTACCCTATGCATCCTCAAAATTCCAAAACAACAACCTCATGCTGTCAGCAAAAGTTCATCATCAAACATTGATCTACTGAATTTTTGACCAGATGGGTTATTTTTGAAATCATACAGTATGTATAGTACAAATCACGATTTTTGAAATATTAATAATGAGCAAACTCTGAAAAAAGGAATGATGAGCAATTTGCTGGATCCCATAAACTAGTCCATAATATTTGTAATTAAGCAAAACCTCAAGGGAGGTCAAAGAAATTTACCCAATTTAGTGATGACAATGAACATGGAAAGACACCTTACCAGTCTTTGCACACTGAACAATGTAAGAACCTCTGTTCCTCAGAATAATTGGCACAGCACATACAGAACTTTATTGACACAGAGCCCCATGACTTGTTATATATATTCAAAGATATGTCGAGAGATTGTTTGAGCTGCACAATATTAAAAAAATTAAAATAAATAATAAAAAGTTCTCAATCAGCATGATTAACATTGAAATGATGATCAAATAATCTGAAAATAGAACTGCTCATCTAACAGAAACCTTCTGTAGAGCATCAAATAGTGTATTCATATCTCCAATAGATGTCCTCACGACATCTATGCAGCGTTGCTTCCAGTTATCAATCTTATCAACTTCAGATGCAACCATCTCTAGCTCTGAACAATGAAAAGCAGTAGCTTCCCCAAGTTCCTGATAGTAAACAAATCATTAGCCAATAATGCAAATACTGTATACCAAATAAACAAAAAAAACTTAAGTTTGTAGATAATGGTGCAACATCAGTTAAGTTCTAACATGTCCTCTAACATCCACATCCAACACAACATGCATTAAACACAACCACAAATATAACTTCCCATAGTTTAATCAGCACAAAATCAGGAGTTAGAAAACGTCTTTTGAATGACCTCACCACACATGTTGAATTACTCCTAAATCAAAAAGTTTTAGTTCATAGATAAAAGTCCAATGATAGCATTTAAGCTCCACATAAAGAACAAATCAAATTAGCATCAAAGCATTGTTTTGAAAATGGTTTATTCTCTTGTCCAACAGAGATATTATAAAATCTTTCTCTTATTTATTTATTTAAAAAATAAATAGAGGTTTCCAAGCACAATCTAATGGATTAAGCAAGGGGGGGGGGGGGAGGGGGGCAGTGGGTTGGGCAGGAGGCCAGAAGGATAGNTCAAGGGGGGGGGGGGGAGGGGGGCAGTGGGTTGGGCAGGAGGCCAGAAGGATAGAATTAATTTTCACTTTCTCTGCAAGAATATGTCATTGAAACGTGTTTTCTTAAAAGTTCCTGGTAAATCTAGAAAAAATATAGATGTCACTAGCATGAGCTATACAACACATCTAAAACCACTAAATAAATGCTGATCCGAGAATCTCCAAGAGCAAATAACACATGGTTACAAATTGTCTTGTTCAAGCTTTTTTTTAATTTTATGTGATAAGAAACTATATTTTGTATTAGAGAGAAAACTTTACAAAGGAGGTCAAGCAGTCCGTAAGATTAAAGACAAGCTTGACACAAAATAATACAAAAGAAATATCAATCAGCCATATAAGAATAGAGCAAAAATGCGATTAATAACAAGAATAGCCCAGAACTCGCTCCCCAATTTAAAAAAATAAAATAAAAAAGAAGTATCATGAACTCTTGACATTAAAGCCCAAAGGGAAACTAAAAGCTTAACTTTATCCCACAAAAAGAGGACATCTTCCTTTATGGTATCTTCAAACAACCTTTTGTTCCTTTTACTCCAAATAAACCAAAACTGCCATAACAACACACTTCCATGGAACTTTAGCTTTTTTGCTTTTGCCAGAGGTATCTAGGAACTCTGAGAAGAAAGATTTGAGCCACAAACCCAATGCTAATGGACACTGAAGAAATAAATGGTCTATGTTCTCCACACTACCTTTGTGACAAAACACACCTAGAGGGAATATGGTGATACCGTGATAGTGTGAAAGTGGCAGAGACAAGCACCAATTACAGAGCATAACTTTTTCATTTTTCAAGATACGCTGAAATCCCTCAACCTTTTTTGGTCACTCAGGTTTATAAACAGAGGACTTGCTTTATTTTTGGAATATCCAAATATCCCTTGGCCATTTTTTGTTCACTAAATTTTAAATAAAGGGCACTTTTGGTCCCTACAACCTTACTCACAAAAAAAGTTAGAAAATAACTATATCCCAAATAGGTAGCCTCAAGTGATTTGGACACTTGACTTTTTAGGAGGAACCAGGGCTCAAAATAAATAAATGCAGGATAAATGAGATTTTGAGAGAGAACTTTATGCAAAAGGAATGATAAAACAAGTAATGAAACATAAGGAATCAAAAATAACGAAGCGACAGACACAGCATACCTTGAGCTGTAACAATTGAGACCAAGATCGCAGCTCACACTTGAGATTAAAAAACTGATCCACTTGTTCTTGCCACATCCTACATAAACCATTATATAATAAGCAACAAAAGTAAAAATAAGATATTGATAATCAACAAAAGACACCAGAACACTAGAACTTGGTAATATGTCAATATGCAACAAGCCCGTGTTTTTAGGTGCGATATTAATATGTGACCCCAAACTTTCAACTGTTCGTAGATTCAAGAATAGGGAAACACATCAGTAACCAAAAAACTTGAATACTAATACACTATGCTTCCTTAGTTGGACATGACTTGTATAACAGTATTTATTAAGTATGATACATATAGAGATTCAGGCTTGTGTTAACAACGCATCACAGCAACAATTCCTATATAAAAACCAAACTTTAAACCCAGAACAAGATTTATAGACGTCCTATGTACACGTCAGGATATTTTTTCAGCTCAGAAGGATGGAACAAAAATGGTATATCAAACAATTAGAGGACTCACTTATGTTTCTGAATAGCATTCATAAGTTCACCCACCACCACTGGAAAGGAGACATTAATACCCTGAAAGCAAAAAATCCTGGGAGTAAGTCCTGCAAAGCTATTTGAGTGCTCTGACAAATAGAATAGTATGTCTTCAGTGTTCAAGCAAAAGCTGCATATTCTTGCAGATATGAACAGGCAATACACCACAAAGAACCAAATTTTAAATTTTATTACCTGATCATACTCAGCAAGAACTTCTTCAATATCACTCAACTTGAATCTTCTGAACTTGCGGGGAGCAGAAATAACATCTGAAGCCCTCTTAAGCCATTTAACCCCATGAATCAATGAGTTAGACAAATTACTAGAGGGTAATATCTTAGAAAGGCCTTCAGCAACCTCCATCAAGCTCTCCACATCCTAGAAGTAGAACAGAGTAAACACCTTGTCATATAAAACAAAGAAGAAGAATTGGAATATTACAATCCATTAGAATGCTAAGCTAATACGTTTGAACAACGAAAAATGTAAAAAATTTGCTGTCCAAAAAGGTAGCGCTTCCAGCAAGGAGAAAAGATGAGTGAGGCATAATACAGCAGACACATGGTCCAGTGAATACAGAAATTTGTCATCACAATATTAGTCATTGCTAAATTCAAACAAAATAAATGAAAACGAAGAACTCCCCCTCCTGCCAAAAAGTAAATTCCACAAGTGAAAAAGCCTTTGCTCCAGACCAATGGCAATAAATGACATTATATCAAACTTAATTTAGTTTATATAAAAAAGCACAATGCTTCATTTTACATGTTATAGTAAAAAGAAAAGAAATGATAAGCTTGTCCAAAACAAAGCATCAGTATCACAAAAACTGTGAAAGTAATTAAAAAACAAATGGTCACCTCACAAGAAGAAGCAACAGACCCAAACGATAGAGCTTTGTTGCACCATTGAAGCATAGAACATGCATTTTCGAGTTCTAGAATCTCGTGAAAGTCAAAACCAAGATGTAAACCAGCTTTTGTAATGGATTCAAGAGAGGTAACTAGATGTTCGATTTTTGAAGTAAGTTCACTTCTCAGACCACCAATATCACTCGTATCAAGTAGGCACCCAGCTTCTTGTAGTAGAGAAGATGCCTGATGTTGCCAATCCTCACAATTCTTTAGAACTTTTTCAAGCATTCCTTGCTCTTCCAATGATATCTTAAGAAACTTCGACTGAGAAACCAACTCCTGCAAAATTTAGGAACAATTTCTGATGCTTATGCTCCTCAAATTTTAACCAGGGAACCAAATGAAGTGGACAGCACGAACCTTAAGGACGTCAAGTTTCAGCAAAGAACAAGATGCAGGTGCCACATCAAAGGGAGAAGCTAAAAATGGCATTGAATTCTTTAGCCAAGATTTAGCTACAGATACTGCATCTTGAACATCTTGAATCGAAGGGAGAACCACAAATATGTCTTGCGACGTCCTAATAGATTTAAATCATTACGGCCAGGAAAGAAAGTTAGCCATAGAACTCAATTGTTTAAAATGAAATTTAAGGAAAATTTAAAATCATTTATAGGCACAGTCAGAACCTTATGATCTGCTCAAATTCAGGCATCTGAGCCTTGCATGAAAGAATATCAGTTGCTCTTTCCTCCCAACGCAAAGCAACATCAAGTACTTTAGACATATCAATAAACATTTTCTCTCTCTCAATCTGTAGTCTGGTACCAAAAGAAATGCCAAGTGAAACTGATATGAGAGACCAAAATCAGTTTGTGAGAAAGCATGAAGGCAAGAAAACATACATGACAGCGTCTTTCATCATTTGCTGAACGCAGTCCAAGGGCACTTTAGTATCACATGCCTGTAACGGTATTTCACATATATTTTATGAATTGAAACACTTTAAATAAAAAATATGCTAAAGTGTCTGTGTGAACAAATGTATATAACTAACAGACCATGCATCACATAAAAAAATCATAGTCATTATTAGTCATCTCCTACCAGCAGAATGATAAAGGTCAGTAAGCCAAATAAGACTATAAAGACAACAAAATAACATTAATACCACTACTGTAAGAAACGCTTAGCAGCAAACAGAAGCTGAAAGAGGAGCAAGACGATAAAATTACCTTTAGAGCCTTCGCTCTGCAATGAGCCTTCTTAAGCTCAACTTCAACAAGAGGCAACTCATCAACTGTTGAAAAAAAAAATCAAGGAAATATGAAGTAGGAAAAAAAAAACAACAGCAAACGTAAGGATTTCCAACAATTTCATGACAATATAACTGAAGGAAGGAAATTCCATATTCCGGGCAAGAAACCTTGAATTCTCAAAGATGCTCCATCTTTCAAAATGCAATTTAATTCATCAATTACATTGTGTTGATCCTTCAATTCATGAATGTCCACCATAATATCATTGAAGCGGGTAATCCAAGAAACAACATCACTATGGTATTGCTTTAGAAGCTTCAGTTCTGGTACATTAACAATAAAAGCATCGAATTCTTGAAGAACCACTTCGACATTCTGCAAAAATGAAAAGTAGAAAAATGCATCAATTTTGCTATAATGGCCAAGTTGAGGAGTCTCTTTTAATTTTTAGCAAAAACATAACTTTTTTAATTGCCTAGCCAAATTCAACCTTAAGAGACAAAAATATGCTTTGAAATTAGTTGCCACAAGGTGCTAAAACACGTAGTTGTCAAGCTGAAAAGTTACTGCTGGTCAACTCAGCGTCTTAGATGAGCAGCACTTGTCAACTAAAAATTTTTGATGATCGAAACTTGTCAGCTTGGCATCTCTAACGAGCAACACTCATCAGCTCAATAGACATCAACACATCTAACAACTTATCTCGAATAATATATTCGTAACTGGAAGTTGAACTTGGCTAGGCCATTTGGTAAACTTCAAAATAGCTCCTCCAGCTTGATTTGGTTATTTTCTCCTTATTTTTAAAAATTTACAGGACCCCTTACTCAAAGAAAAATCAGGAGAACACCACAAGAGAGAGACAAGTAAAATAAACATCAAAGGAGGCTTACCTTTTGACTTATAGAACCATTTAATATTTCGCTACACCGGGCCTGACATGATTCAGACTGTGCTATCAAATCCAAAAGCATGTCCATTTCTGGAAGTTGGACTTGAAGATCTAATATCTTTTCAACATAATGGAAAAATATTAGAACCGAGGCTCTAAAAAGTGATAAAAAGGAAGATACAATTATCATATAGAATAAGAAATTAAAATCACCTCTGACTTTAACTTGTAAAGCATTTCAACCTCAATCGCCGTATGAGATTTACCTGAGAAGCATTTTCTTACACTGTCTATCCAGACCTAATGGATGTTAGCAATAAAATCAGAATAGCAATGAAAATACATACCACCAAAATTCAACCTAAAGATTCAAAGCAACTATATTTTAATAAATTATATATATTAAAAACAAGAGCGTAAATCAATAGATAAGAAAAACCTGAGTAGCTTTCAATTAGAGAAAATTTGTTACAGTATTAACACAATAGTGAAGTCTAAATACGCCAACTAAATATACCTTGGCACACGAAATTCTTTGTGATAGCTTCTCACTTTCTTTTATATAGATGGGTAAGCCACATGCTCTAGAATACAATAACTCCAACTCAGATATCTGGAAAGATAATAGTAAAGAATGAAGAATATGTAATAAAAGAACAGTAGAAAGAAACATCACAACATGATTGGATTAGACCTTTTAGTTGCCAGCCCAGACAAAATTTTTCATCATAAACACAGAGAGATACATATGATATTAATGAGTAGAGTAAGATGTTACAGATTAGGTATTTGATTAGAATTAAATACCTTTGACCATGTTGACAGAGCAGCATCAATTTCCTGTATCAACAACCTAGCCTCATCTACATATAGCTGATTAAATAATCAAACAAAAAGATTTATGAGAGGATCAAAAGTAGATGTAGGAAGGTTTCCAAGACAAAATTATTAAAATCTAAAGATAAACTAAAAAAAAAATCCCAGCTTTATGTTTATGATAAAGAATCCATTTTTTCACTCATACTCCTGATCCTACATCTGCAAGTTAAAAACTAAATTTACAGCATCCAATAAAGCTAACAACCTTCAATTTCAAATGCCCAGGCTCATTACAGGGCACAGGATCAAACCCCAGCAACTCATTAACAAATTCCAAGGAAACTTTTTCCAAACTAGAGCCAGAATGGTTAGCCCAGTTCTCTGCTTTATCAAGGCAAACTCTTATTCCTTCCACCCACCTCCGAGCTTCAATCAATTTCTTCACCATGTCCCTGACCTAGTTTTAAGAAATGAAAAAAGTTCTTTAGTTGGAAAACCAGAGTCATAAAGTGCAAATTCATGAGCAGAAAGAGTATGAAACAATAAGGGCTCGAAGCTCACAAGATCCATATCAGAACCAGCCCAAAGAAATTGTTCAGCCTCCTTCAACAGAGTGGCATATGCATCACGAGAAAATGGATTATGAAAAATCTTATGTGAACGTGAAAGCCACTGTTCTGCCAGTTGGGACAAAGTCACTCGGACACCTTTAACCTACAACCATTACATGTTATTGATAGAAAATGACTGTTCAGAAATTTCCTCAATATGAGTGACCCAAATATTACATCATAATAGATGCCATATTATAGTCAAAACAGCAAACATCTACTTGTTAAGAAGTCCAACGAGAAAAGTCTAAATTACTTACATAAGGAGTAGAGAGAGAGAGAAAAGAGGAAGAAAGTCATAGTTAAACCTTTTTACTCAACGAAGTGGGTTGATTAGAAGATGAGATTTGACGCCTTAAACTATTATTTTCTGATATGTCTTCAGAACTGTATCTATCAATTGTAAGAAGCATGTCATACAATTCTGCCAGGGTATGGCGATAAAGTAGACAAAGATTTCTGGAATCGCATTCACAAAGGTATTCCCAGTGCTGCATGTCAAGGCACAATAATCAGTAAACGCAAAGGACGTATGTCAACAGCAAAAAGAACTTTTAAGAGCAGAGAAGTTTAATTAGATCCAGACTAACTTCCTATCATCTTCATAACTAGATTCCACTGTAAGATTATATAATTATCATACAAGTTGTAACAAACAAAAGTTTACTTACCTCCAAACATACAAAAGCAGATGGTCTGCAACAGCAAACAACAGCACTGAGATACAAATACTGTTTGCATATAATACATGTTCGATCCTACAAAAGCCATTAGAAAAGATTGACCATGACAGAAAATTGCATAAAGCCAAAACCAAAAATTGGGTAAAAGAATAATTGTAATACCTCTTCAGTGCCTACATACTCCGGACATTTCTGAGGACACATGGGACTTGACTTGATGATGCCTTTTCTCCACAGCTGCTCTCTCCGTGTTTTTTCTTTGGTATATATTCTAAACAATTCTCCCCTCAAGTAAGGAGATGCTTTGCTATCATGATAACTCTGCACGGAAGATAATGATTGTCATGTAGCTGTAAAAAAAATCTAGCAGATACAAAGTTTACCAAAGAATATAAAATTCAAAACTGATAAGCTTGTTGCATTTGTAGTCACTCAACACAGTATTTGAATCAGAGATCCTACATTAGGATGCCCCCATTGTGGTTGCATTCTACATCTATATCGACATCAAATTTTCAATCTTCATTTGACGTTTCACGAAAAAGAACCTGTTACTGAGGCCAACCATTTACTAAGAAGATTGTGAGAAGCAACATAAGTTCAAATATCGACAAGTACAGCTTGGAGGGTGGCTTCACATTGAGTCATTTAGTGTTTTATATTCTTGTGGGGCTAGTATCATATTCTTGCCTCTAGGGTACATCCAGAGACACATTACTATACTCTGATAGGCACCCAAGCACTTTGAGAACATACCCCCAAAAGCTAACTGTTGAGGAGTGTTGAGGGTATGGTAAGGGTATTTTGAATATTTTAGGAACTAGGGTTTTCTATATATTTTTATTGATGTAACCCTAATTTTATAATAGTGAATACTTTTGCCGTCACAGTGGACGTAAACTCATAGCCGAACTACTATAATTTCTTATATGTTTTCTTCTACTTTTCTCCTTTGATTCTGTTTATTGCACAACAAGGAGGGAGAGCCAAGCCACTTAAGTACCCCACCAAGCAGCCCATACTACTCGATGTGGGACCTTGGCACCAGGTCCCTATCATACTCTTCAATAGCCATACTAATCAAAGCACATATTAATCAGTCAAAAAATTTATAACCTTGGCTACAACACAAAGGAGCTCCTCATGTGATAAAACAGCAAGTTTATGATACAGCTGATACTGTTCTGCTCTAGAACCACCATGAGGTAGCCAGTCAGCAGGAGCAAAATTGACAGCCTCTGCACAATTTAAACCTGAAAAGACCGAAGAAGCGAAAGTGTTATCTGACGCAAATGATTCATTCTATATCAATTAAATATGTCCCCCTTCAAACGGATTACCATTATCTAGATAAACATTAAGGCATACCAAAATTAAATCCTCCATGGTAAGATCTGGGAAATGTGATGATAAAGTTTCCAGGCTCCTGGAAAAAGCAGTCACAAAAGAGTCGCATCAATTATATACAACATATTAAGTAGGCAAAATGACATTAACAACCACCAAAAGAGAAAGCGATTTAAAAGGAATTAGAAGCAGCCACTCCTAAATTTAACAGGGAAAGTGACCACACAAGAACTTTTAGGCCAGACATGGGCAGAGAGATCAACACAGCAGCACATATATAGATAGTGATCTTACTCATATATGCAATAACCTTATCCATCCTCCTAAAAATTATAACTTGAGTCAACAAAAGAACCATTATAGTATAATTTTCTCATTTCCATAATTAACCTTCTGGGAAGATATTAAAACTGTCCAGGCTATTTGTTCCAAATGAATTATGATTTCCCAGTTCTACAATCACAAAAATTAAAATTAAAAAATATATATATAATTTGTGATCAAAAGTAACTATGTTATTGCACATCCAAAAAGTATACATGTAATTTGCGATCAAAAGTAACTATGTCATTGCTTTTCCAACCTGTAGTACACTATAGACTGGAACTCCATTTTCTTGCAAGACTGATGGATTCAACATGGTGACAAGCTGAAACAGCAAATCTGGTTGTGCATCAAAAAGATCTGGAAGGCTATTCCTCATCACCTAATAATAAAGGGAACTTCAGACATGATCAAAGTATTCTTGATAAGAAAAACTGTAACCAATATTGTAAAATGCTCAAGTGCATAACCATAAACAGATTAATGTGAAATCATCATGGAAATCAGAAAATAATTAAGAAATCACATGTATAATGAGCTGAACCAACATAGTGAATAGCCCCACACTCATCTCAAGTTTTAGCCAGAAAAGAGAAAGAACTCAAATATAAAAAATGCTACAAAACCAAAAAAGAGAAAGCAGATTCAACAAAAATTAAAGGATTTAAAATAAAAATTGACAAATATGGAGCACCACCTTCTCAAAAGCAATTGCTTCGCTACCTGGGACACTATACCAACATTTTGGGTCTCCCCTGAGAACATAAGAGAAGGAAATATCATCAATTTTCTTATAAAATCGATAAAAAAATTATCTAAGAGTACCTCACATAGTATCAAAGAAGAACCCATCGCTAAGACCACATGAAGTATAAGATAAAAAAAATGGAATTATATTTTGCACTACACAATTGTTAAGAGTCCTTAACTTAAATAAACAAAATTTATGCAAAAGTCAGCATAAAACTATGATGAGAAAATTTCAGCTTGAAAGATCATGTAAGGGAAGAAAGAAGTCCAGCCACTTTGTTAAATTTCATGAGAGTGATGCCATTGAAGGTTATCATATTGGGGCCCAAAACTGAAGGATGACAAATTGCTCTCAAGTCTCAACCAAAGATTCTCCCTTAAAACCGATAAACAATCCAATAATCCTTCTTTACAACTTCATTACTAGTAGAATTTGTAAATAAAATTCTGTCTATTACATGTTAGTATCAAAAGGGAGAGAGAGAGTTATCTTTTCGTCATTTAACCATCTTCACATATCCTTTCTCAATATGGGCAAAGAAATTCCCAAATCATTTTGACAACCATCAACATTTTTTGATAAAAGTTTAAATGCATCCAAACTGAAAGTGCAACCTCAGTTTACCCTGTACAGATCCATTTTGCCCATTTCGTGCTCCTTTAAGTTTTATATGTACATATGTGTGTGTGTCTCTGTGTATTTGACCTTGTTATTTAGCATATCAACTTCCTTTACAACTGAATGCTGTTAAATTCATTTAGGTAACTATATTATCCATTTTGATAAATTATCTCATCCAAAAGACAGATATAGCATTTATAAGATTGAAGAAGCAGAAAGCAAAAAGAAAGAACCAAAATTACATAGGCTCAGAGAGCAAATAAATAAATAAAAGAGACAATAGCATACATACCAGTGAAGATAATTCATAGAGTAGAAACAGTGATCTTCAACATGCCAGCAAAAAGCGGAGAACAACATCCCAATGTAAAGCCAGGGCACCATAACTCCAGTAATATTTTGGTGAACCATTCTAAGCATCGATCCTTGTAATTTTGGCAGGTTATTGAGATTCCAAGGGCAACCACAATATTCATCCCATATGTTAGGGTCAATGGATTCTGGTCTCTGGTCATTTACACGCGGAAAACCACTACCATAAACAGAAGTGTCCAAGTCACTCCCATACATAACTTCAACCTCACCGGCTGATCCCTCCACAATTTCCCAAAACTTTTTCTCCAATTGAACTCGTGAAGCAGATCCTGACCCAAACCACTTCTTTTTGGCCCGCTCAGCCACAGGCCTGAAAGATTCCAATGAAAACTGCTTTCCCGGCACAAAACCAAAACTATCCTTATCAGAGTTCAAGCACTCTAAGCAATACCAATTACCTGAGGGAACCTGCTTCAACGGAGGTGATAAACAATAAATGTGCCATCCCTTATTACACCTATCACACAAAAGCATCACTTCCCCATGCAATCCACTTCTGCATTGCTCACAAATCTGATCAAGCTCCTCATTCTCAACCTTATCACAAACCTTAACTCTCTCACACTCACTGTTATTCCTTCGCCTCCTCTTAGGGCTTAGAAACTCAGCTTTATCTTCAGTCTCTACAGCCTCATTCAATCCCCTCTTGCAAACTTTTGCTACCCCTTTATTCAACTTATTGCAATACTTTTCATAATCATACAAATGCTTGTGGTATAATTGACACAAAACGTGCTTAGCACACTCCGAAATTTTCTTATTCGACCTCACAAATCTAAAAGCCTCCCCCCATTTTTTATCCTTCACAACCTTATCATACCCTCCAAACCTCTTAACCGCATTAAACAACTTACACAAGTCCAACTCCTCCTCTTCAAACGACACCTTCTTCTTAAACTTCTTGCCACAATGTTCATCCAAAAACCTACCATACTCCAACTCAAAAGTCTTGGAATCACAAGCAGCCGGCCGCGCTTGCAACTGGTGTATTGCCTGTGTCTTAGTTGGAAATGAAAAGGAACCTAAATCCAACGCAAATGGGGGTTTCCAACCTTTAGGTGGAACAATCCTACAAATCCCATACCGTTCAGCCTCTGCTCTAATCTTATTAACATACTCTAACGGGTCCTTAAACTCATCTTCGGTTGGATGATACACAGGAGCAGATGGTATATTCAATGATCCTGATTCTTTTGCTGATAACACACTCAAATTCTGCCCTAACACAGCTCTATTCGTTCTTCCTTTCCCCATTAATACCACCACAAACACGTAAAATCTATCTACTCTGATTAAGCATCTGGTTATTTCTAAGTGTACGAGCAAATATTCGGAAAAAATTTAATAATATTGAGAATTCTAGGGTTTTAGGCGTACCTCTGTTTTGTTGTGTAAAGAGACTTTTGAGTCTCTCGTGGTATAGTTTGTTACAAAGAAAGAAAATGAAAATGTGAATATTTTTCTTCTTGTTTATTATTTATAGATTTTGGAACTGGATATATTTGGGTCTGAAAATGGAAATTATTTACGATAATGATACAACTTCCTTTCTAGGTTTAGTGAGCCCAGAGGAACGGTTCTTTCGGTTTTTATCGTGTTTCGTATCTTTGGTCTCTTTCGCCGTGTGTATCGGGCAAAGGATTCGTCAGGATCTCAGGCGACGTTTTGATCGTCACTCGCCTTTGTGGATGGATGGATGGAGGGGTGGAAAATAAAACGGATGGTGATGATTTTGTTTTAGGGTCACGCTCGCGTGGGCGTTCAGGTGGCTGAAGAAAGTTGAGTGCCTGGATATGGTGCGGACGTGTCATCTAGTGAGAAATATCTGATGCAACAAAGGGATTGCTTGACTTAAGATGGACGGATGGGATCGCTCGTTTTTTGCTTGTTTTGATGAGCTGTGATATCTTAAGTTTGTTAATACATGAAGCATCATAATTGTTTTAAAATCGTTAATATAAGGCGTCATAATTATTAAATTTAGTTTAATTAATTCATATTTAAATGTATAAATATATCCTACAAATGAATTAGTTATACATTTAAAAGATAAAAAAAATAGTAATATTTAATAGATATGTAATTTATAAATAACATTGATGTAATGCAAACGATGATCAATTATGCTTCCAGCACGCCGTCGAGTAAATTCATGCAATAATGCAAACCTCGATTCATAAATTATCTAAAATCTCATTTTCAATTGGTTAATCGTTAATCGAGATTCCATTAATAAAACCAAAGGGTTATTGGTTGCACGTGAGTCGTGTCCACCCAATAACCATAGCCACGGTATGGGTAGACCGCTCTATTGCGTGGTCAACTATTAATTCATTTACTTAGCAGGCAAGCTTCTGGGTTTGGTACGACTTTATAAAAAGGTAAAAAGGGTATGTACTCTCAACCCCCACTGTAGAATTTAAAAAAAAAATTTAAATATCCCACTGAATTAAAACTAACACACAATCCCCAACACTGTAACACTGTTAATTAAATTTAACGGTGCTATAGTAAAAATCAAAAAAAATATCATAAACATTCCTCTGATATATTTAAAATAACAAACTCATCCATTGATTATAAAATAATATAAAAACAAATTTTTTTATAATTCTTTGAAACTAATTAATATTATAAGGATACTCTCGATATTTTATTTATTAAAATAATATAAAATATTTAAAAATTAATAAAATTTTATAAAAAATAATAAAGATATATTTCATAAACTAAATAATTTTTAAAAATTTACTAAATACTTACAAAAGCAATTTACTTATCAAAATTATTGAGTTTTTAATAAAATAATCGTGATAGCGCTTTTCCTATAATTTTATAAATATTATTTAATAAATAAAATATATTTCATTTATTAAATAATTTTAGATTAAGTAAATAAATTTTAATAAGTAATTTAATAAAAACTAAATAATTT
>JANLJB010031177.1:32560-45676 GCA_026212285.1 Bursera cuneata
TATTTAGTAAATTATTTAAATTTATAAATATTATTTAATAATTAAAATATATTTCATTTATTAAATAATTTTAGATTAAACAAATAAATTTTAATAAGTAATTTAATAAAAACTAAATAGTTTTAGTAAATAAAAATATTTTATAATTATTTAGTAAATTATTTATTTTTAATAAATTATTTAGTAAATTTTTAAAATTTATAAAAATTATTTAGCTTATGAAATATATCTTTATTATTTTTATGAATTTTTAAATATTTTATATTATTTTAGTAAAAAAAAATATCGAGAATACCCTTATAATATTAATTAGTTTCAAAGAGTTATAAAAAATAGAGTCTTTATATTATTTTATAATGAAGGAATGAATTTGTTATTTTGGATATATCAAATGGGTGTTTATGATATTTTTCTTAATTTTTACTGTAGTACCGTTAAATATAACTAACGGTGCTACGTAATCAGGGGTTTTGTGTTAGTTTCAATTTTAGTGGGGTGATCAATGTTAGTTTAAAATTCAGTTGGGTGTTTAATTTTCTTTTTAAATTTTTTGGGGGGTTGAGAGTAAATACCCCATATATTAAGTCAGCAATCAAGAAAGCGATATCTAAAGTTGGATGAACTTGTGACAGAAAATGGTCGAATCCATTTCAACAATGTTTGGTAACTAAGCCTACCAATATATATGACAAAATCTCAGAGAGTTAGAATTTTAGAAGAAAAGAAAATGCTCAGCTTGGCTCGCTGAGGACGATTTGATTGATTATATAGCAGATTACAACCAATCAGAGAAAAGTATTTGTCTGGCCTTATAATCAACCACGTGTACCAACAAATGACAGTTAAAAGGTGTACATATAATTGAAGAAATATCCATAACAAATGCTGAGGTGGCTTAGCTGTAGAGATTGGCATATAACTAAATAACACACTATCATGTAGAGGATATATTTTTTTGTATTATAAAGATATTAATGTATAACTTGATTAATGTAAAACTAAATGATTTGTATTTTAAGAAATAAAAAAGATGTGATAGTGGTCTCTTTATTATTTTTATTGAGATCATATTAGCTTTTAAAATTTGAGAAGGATTAATTTTTAATTTTTTATTAATATTTTTTAAAAAATAATGCAAAGATATATTTATATACAATTTTTTTTAAAAAAAAAAACTCTTAACCGTTGATTAGGTGAGATGAATAATCATAGTTAAATAAAAAATTTGATACACACTTGTGCAAAAACTAATTTTAAATCACAAACTAAAATTACATAAATAAAACCATATTGTGCCGAAGTATTTTAACAAAATTCTATTACCTTTTAAGAGGGAATAGCCTTTTCCAGTAAGTGGTGATACTGCACGACACCAGGAAGCTACAAGGGCTTGCTGTCCAAAAGACGACGTTAGGGATATTTAAGGAGGTGTATTCAATTAAGACTTTTTATAAGTGAATGATTTTTATAAATTTTATAGATTTTTAATGACTTTTATAGACTTTTCATAATTATGAAAGACTTTCGTAGACTTTCATAAAGTTTTATTTTAATGACTTCCATAGCCTTTTATTGAGAGATTGATAAATATTTATAGACTTTCATAGACATTGATAGACTTTTTTAACAAGTGATTGCTAAAATTTTATGGACTTCGAACAATATAACATACATTTCATAAATAAATAGATAAATCTATAAATCATCCTAATTAAATAAATAGATAACTCAAATACTAATTTTTTAAAAAAACATTTCTATTTTCATTAACGTCTTTGGTAACAATAAATCTCTACTATTCATTATTATTAACATGTCCAACATCATTTCACATATCAATAATCATTTAGAATTCTTTAATTAAATACATTATTTATATTTTTTTGTTTTACGTTATTATTTTATCTGAATTTTAATTAATTAGGTATTAACTAGTTAATTAAATGGAATTTGGGTACTTGTAGAGATTGACAGGTCTTTTTATTTTACAAAATTTCAAGAATTCTCAAGTTGACATGTCTTCTTTGTGGAAATGGTAGTGTTGATAATTGCCATTAATAATTAAAAAAAATATTTGAGTCTTGTTCCATACAGGGGTAGTGTTGATAATCTTGGAAGGCCTTCAATTGGACATATCATCTTGTTATATATGATCCACTTTGTCTCATTATAAATTTTTAATTAAAAATAAATAAATATAAAGAATCAATTCCACTTCCTTTTAAGAATGCAGAGGATGAAGATAAAATCTTAACAATTAATAAAAAATAAAACTTTTTAGTAACCATTTAGAATTGATTTGGGTTATGAGGTAAAGAACAAAGGCTTCAGTGAGTAGAGTTTCATATTCTTCTCGTGGAGGATTTCAGAAAAATAAAGGAGAGCACCAGTAAAGCCTTTGTTAACATCAGTGGGAATTTTATAAGTTTCAACAGAAGACTTTTATAAGAATGTCTTGCACTCTACAAGTTTTAACCCATATATGACATCTAAAGTAGTAGACAATCTGACGACGAATTAACTTTGGTATCAGTCTTACCACTATGGATGGAGAAAATAATTTTTTTTTTAACTTGAAAGTCTTTCAAAGTTATAGCAAACAGTGAGAGAGAAATTATTAAGTCTATTATTTATATTTTTCACTAAAAAGTCTATAAAAGTCTCTCATATAAAAAGTCTATAAAAGTCATTAACTTTTTGAATACCCCATGACTTTCATATACTTTTAAAAAGTATTGATTAAATACATAAGACTTTTTAAAAGTTTTTAAAAGTCTATATTAAATATTTCATGACTTTTATAGAGTATTTAAAAGTCTATAAAAGTCTTAATTGAATACACATAGCTCTTTTGAGGCTTTCAGAGTGAAGATCATAATACAATCAGATTAAATGCAAGTGACTGGAGGAACATTTCAAAAAGATGTGTTATTGAGTTGGGAGAGAAGGTCTTGAAAGGGAGCTAAGCAGTTCTTCTTGTTGGACTCAAAGAGAGAAGGAACTTCTCGCGCGGCATCGGCATCAGATGGAGGGAGGCCATCGGGAATTATTTTGAGACGGAAGGTAGAGATGCCATTCAGGGAGTCGGGGCCTCGTGACCGTAGCAAGCGTCTATGGTTGAACTGTGTTCACAAACGTGATATGGAAACCTTTGTGGTGTAGCAGTTTTCCTAGTTTTAGCATTGGATTAACGTGGCCTTGAGCTGGGAATCGGACGCAGACTGCATGAGGAGTAGGAGATGATCTTTCTGAAAGCACAATAGAATCCATCTTTGATGATCTCTAATTGGATCTTTCTTCCTTCCTTTCTAGGTAAGCTCAGCTTCACATAGATGGATTCTGGACAATATTCACTTATTGACACATGTTAATTGCTTTATTTTAAAAAGTTTCAAATATGATTGCAAGGCAATGGTATTGTCTAAATAATTAATTAATTACGCGCAAAAGTTATTATCTATTATTGGATCTCAAAATTTTTGTTCTTCTTCTTATAAAAAAAGGTTTAACAGCTAATTGGGTAAGAATCATAGCCACAAATATCCATTTGCAAAGTTCCCTAAGTTCATATTTAGTCCAATTCGATGTAATTATCGTTGAGTTGCCGAAAAAGTAACTTCATTGCAACAAAAAATTGTTCATGGAAAACGATATTAATATTGTTTATATCTCTAACCTGAGAACTACAGAGTATCTGCGCGCAAAAGAAAACAAAAAGAAAAAGGAACGTCGTTCAAGTCTCAAAATGCGGAGGTCCTGTCGTTCTCATATTGGATCTTTAAGTTAAGCGCCGTCTTTGATCAAATCAATGACCGACAAGCCGCCACCACTAATGATATTCATAAAGTTATTAAAAGATTAACTCCGTCGTCCCAGGAAAACAGTGAACATCTGTTGAAACCGACTCACTTGCAATCGATGGAGTCAAAGAGAGAGGAACGCTTGCGTGGCGTCGGCATCAGATAGAGGGATGCATCGAGAGGGTCCGGGTCCGTGGACCGTAGTGAACTTTATTCGCATATTATTTGTCACAGCTTAACAAAAAATAGTAATAATAATTTGAGATTTTTTTTTTTGACAACAAAATATTTAGGATATATTTATTGCATCATATTGAATTGTATTAATTTTTTTGAAATGGATCGTATTAGATAGGATGAGATAAGATTGGATAAATATAATACTGTGTTTAGTTTAATATTTTATATAAATATTTAATAATTTTTTTATATTTTAATTAAGATTTAATTTAATTTAAATAGGGATTTTTGGAGTTAGCTTCTGCTTATTAACACTGTCCTAGGCAGTATAAAAGTCGTCCAAACATGGGATTATGATTTAATACAATCCATTTCTATGTTTTACGTCATAACAAACGCGCCCTCATGATTTTTTGTGCTGTAGATAATTCCTTACATATCCGAAGCCCACCGAAACTCTTCCTTATTTGTTAGTTGTAGTCATAATTGAGGAGTAGAAAAATTGATCTCATTGCAATAAAATACAACAAACGTATACGTATGGCCAATCCATTTTATGGAAAACAATTAACGTCGTTCATATCTGAAAACTGAGAACTTCTTTAAGTGACATGTCGTCTAATAGTCGAATCTATGATCGACAAAGAACCGTTAATAATATTCCCAAAGCCGTTAGAAGACTAATAACTCCTCCGTCTCGGGAAAACTGTGAACAAGAATATAGAGAAAAGGTTTGTCTGAAAACCAACTCACTTACCATCGAAGTCGGTCTTGAATCAGTTCACAATTTTGACAATCCAATTTGGTTAATGGTTATACTAGTAAATGTTGTTAAGTCAAGCATGTTCTTTCGGCTAAAATTTAGCTTGCAGTGACTCATTTCCACGGAAAACAATTTAAATCAAGTAAATGTGTAATTATCCTGACAAGGTTTTAGTCCAGACAAGTAATTTCAGTTTCTAGGGATGAGAGGGATCAGATCAGTTACCTCTATAGTTCATGTGTTTTCCTGCGAACCCGAAAAGATATTAACAAAATGGTAATAAATTTCCACTAAGCTCCTCCCTCTTATTTTTTTATGTTGAATTGTCACTAAATCAACAAGGAAGAAATTCAGTAGTTGCACCATTGAAATGAGCAATAGTCATGCTTTTATTTTTATTTATACACATATAATCCCCCTAATAAAATTTAGAGAAGGATGGATTGCTTACTCAAGAAGTTGTAATTGGGATAAGTATACGTCATAGAAGTAAGGAAGAAGAAGGATCTTGGACTACCTCGACACCATCAAAAGAAGGTGGAAAAGGGCCATGGCCAGAGCCAAATGCTTTAATGTGGTCTTTGAGTGATCTCTTGTGTTTGAAGTCAGACCCACAAACGCAAAGCCAGCGCTTGCCACAATTTTTTTCATGAGTTCGCCAATCACCTTTAACAGCCAAGAATTTGCCACACTTGCGACACATAAAGGGTTTCAGTCCATGCTTCCTTTTATAATGTGTTTGTAATGTTCGGAAATCTTTTAGCGGCTTTGCCTTTGGATGCTCTATATTGTTCTTGCATCCTTCTGCACAACAATAGCATGGAATGCTTAATATTGCTCGTGGCTGCGTTCCCTTTAGCGATTCAGGTCCTTTACGATATTGTGATCCATGACCCCACATGTGCATCTGCCACAGAAATCACAGTAGGCCAGACCAAAAATAAATGTAACTATTTATGCAATTAGAGACAATAGTTATAATGAAAGGCTATTACATGAGCCATAACGTATTGAGGATTGCATGCACCTGAAGATTGTTATAGCGGTTGAAGGTTTTGAAGCAGATATTGCAAGAAAAATGAGTGAATCCAATGAGTATTTGTTCAGGAGTCGGTATCCAATACTGTTTAGCTGCTACATTTGGATTCTTGGAGCTAGGGGAAAAATTAGGAAGGCCTATGTGTAAGGCCACGGTGACATCCTCTTTTTCTTCATTGTGTGCTTTCAGGTTTCCATTCACCGGTGCTTCTGCTGAGCCATGTAATTGTAAGCAGCTTAGAAATGGCACTGACTGGTGAGAATTTTGTGTTGCACCTGGAAAGAGATCAAGAGGCTCAATATCTATATTGTTTGTTGAAGCAGCAAGGGGACCAGAGTGACATGGAATAACTGAAGGCTCCATGACATAAGGGGAATGCTTGATTGAAGAATGGGATATTCTGGATTTCAAGAGGTCTTTATAATAACTTTGTAATCTGGATTAATTGCAAGGTGATCATGAGAATTAAATTAATGGTAACAGAAAAGGTTGAGAAAAAATAAATGTGACGTAGGGTGGCTGGAGAATATTGTGGTTGAGTGAAAACAACCTTTGTCAATGGGCTCATAAATCTCTCCTGTTTGTGCTGTTTATCAACTTCTGGAATGGAAAGGAAATACCTTAAATTCTGTGGCCCATGGCTTCTGACTTGGGCAAAAGTTTCAATACAGAAGGTTGAAAATCTATTGCATTTTAGTATATATTTCAAGTTAACACTTAATGGTCACCAAGATTCAGAACTGACGCGGAGAGAGAGAGATAGATAGATTGCATTACAGGAGCGATATGATTAATTGCTAGCTAAGGATTGAGATGGTGACCTCTCATTTACATCCATTCAATATAATCTAACTCCTTAAAAATTTGCGTGCAGGATACAAACTACAACAATAAAATATATCCTTCATTTTAATCATACAGAGGACCTTTCTTCTTATGTTACAGAGAGAAATCACCATAGTAGAAGAAAACAAGGATGTTCTTTACATTGAAATCACTTTAGCCATTTGACAACCACTCAATCCATCAAGAAATTAGTCCTGCAGCTGCACCAGGAAGCCACTGAATAATTGGTAGTTAAGAAAATTGTATCTCAACCTCTGTACGGCTTATATATACTATCATTCATAAGATATACATGTACCTGCCAGAGCGTAATAAACTTTGAACCCTTTCCCCTGTAATTTAATTCTCAAATATGAAATTTTCTAAAAATTTCTTTAATTCGTGGTTCAGTTTATTTTTTTTCTCTATTCAAATGTTTTCTACTCTGCTACTCTTTTTTGTCCAATTCTCAACCTAAGTTATAAAAAGGCTAAACCAACAAAATTCTCCTAACTTCAGGGCAGTTTCCTCAAGAATTGCCAATTTTAGTTTATTTAAGGTAGTCTGTTCCTTTTAAGATCATTGTCAATAATGAAGTTTGATTAATGGAATTACACAGCCTTCACTTCTCATTCAAAAGGAACCATGAAATCTTAAATGTACAGAATTTATCAAAATTTCTTATTAAGGGAATGTACTTCCCAAATTCTGTTCAGACTTCATACAAATTTTCTAAAAGATGTTAAATTCTTGTACTTAGAGAATGAAATTGGAAATTAACAGAATAAAATCTTTCTTGAGAATTTTTGAAAAAAAGAAAATTCTGAATGAGGTTGCTGATTAGTCCATCTTCTCTTGCCGTAGATGAGCAGAACACCAGTGCTACAGCTTTGGACCGAAAAAATATATTAATGGTTGAGTATAGGAGTGGTATAGAGTGATAAGAAGAACATGAGCATATCAAGATTATACAATTTAAACTTTTTGCCCGATCAGGTGTATGATGATCAGTTGTTCTCTTAGGTATTTGGACTTTCTGAAGTAACCACTGGGGCTTCTGTTTCTGCAGATGTATGCGGTGAAGTCTGTGAATCTGAGACCAACAATCACAATTATGAATTATGATGAGCATATGCATGTAAAGAATAAATCAATTTAAAACACCAGTCTAAAGTAATTTTCCAATTTAAGAAAAAGGGAGCTCTAGCTTTGAAATTAGAGGGGACAATGATGATCATCTTGCTTTGAAATAGCAGATTTGCTATTTGACACTTTATTATTATCTCATTTGTCTCACTCTAGGTGAAATGGTGAAGTTGACTTAGATGTCAACGAGTGACAATTAGAATTGTCCATAACTCTTCAAAGCATCACTAGCTATAATGCTTCTCTTATTGCTTCTGTGATACCATACCACTAGCAATGGGAAATTTATCCTTTCACGCTTCTGGTCGGGTGGGGTAATAGCTGCCTTGAAAATGTTGCAATGTGACTTTAAGGACAGCTCAACGACAGCCATAAATTGGATAGAAAATTGCGCTTTCAAGTTTGATCATTTGTCTCGGTCCAAAGAAAGACAAAAGTTCTATTATTTAGTTCAGTCACTGTCATAGTGTTTCATGAAGATGACATCAAAATGATAACCTTATGAAACTAATAAGCTACAGAAGAGAGGTAATTGCCAGAACAATGAAGCTGCTCTGTGAACTTAACCATTTTGTGATGGTCTTCAGATGAGACCTAATATCAATTATATAATATCATTGTTATTCTTAACAATAATTTTCGTTTTCACTTAAAGCATTGACAATAAGACAGTACATAACATGCGCTGTGGGCCTCTCAATGACTGCATCTTCAGAATCAACCATCATCTTGATACTGGAACCACATGCAGTCACTATTAATTTACACTATGCTTCTCTGTCATGACTTTCCACTGACCCATCATTCGGGTCTTGGCAATAACCAGACAGCTCATTCACATGGTTGAGGTCGCCCATGTGGCCCCCATCCGGGCCATCCCTCATCCTACAACACTAACCCCTAATACATACACACACACACACACGTGTATATATATATATATATATATATTGTATGTGTCAGCGTGCATATGTGGATAGAGGAAGAGGAAGATAGACTTGCTATATACTAATTTCAACCTACCTATTATATATACATCTACATATATTATTGGAGAAACTAGGTATATTCCAACCCAAGAGCAAAGAACACTTTGATCATCCAATTTATGGACCCTAACCTCCAAGAAAGATATCAATCTTATAGTGTCGGTAACCGGGTACCTTCTATTACTGTAGAATTACTAGTTAAGATTAACCTATTAAATGAAGCGAACGAAATATAAAGAAGATAATAATGAAATTGAGTCAGTTAAATATTAATTACCTGAAGAAAAGGGAAAGGGATGCCTTGGAGTTGGGAGTTGAAGGGGTGGAGGAGGAGGATAGGTGGACAGGGACGTTCCTTCCATTTGTGTATGATAGTAAAGATAGGAGGGTCCTGGCAGACGCTGTGGCTGTGGAGGACCAGAATATGTCCCCCTTGGTGATTGCAAAGAATAGCCATAGTAATAGGGTGAGCCCATTGTGGTTGATGTCGTCCCGTACATTTGATGATAGTATTGAGGCTGTTGAACTTGTGGGTTATACAGAGCCTGCATGCATGTGCGCATTCAATAATAATGTTAATTACCCAACTGTTGTTCAGAACTCATTGTTCCTGTAAAAATTGAGACCGAGAGAGAGAGACAGAAGCACTAACTTGATGGTAACCATAATCAGGACCGTAGGTGGGAAACCTGAAAAAGTAGATTTAATCAATTTTAGTAAAACTTTAGAACGTAGATAAGTTTTCTTCATTGACAGAAGTAATCACTAAAAGTGTAGCATATGCTTTTCTGGGTAAGGAATGGCAGCATGATGAAATTACTGTAACGCTTTTTTGGGTCCTACCACGTGGCCAACTGTTACCAACGATAATGTTGGTTATGCTTAGCTACTCTCAATTTAAGTATAAACAACAAATTAATATAATAAAATAAAAATACACTCTCAAGTCCCAAGAGGCGTAAGAACAACTGTAGGTACTTTAATAATATACGGACTGACTAATTAATAATGTTTGACCTATGTCACGACTCACGATCCATCATTTTCCTTCCAACAGTATATAGCATATAGCTAATTTAATAAGCACTAGCACATCAACTATCAGAAAGATTGAATGAATAAATACATTTTTTTATATTAATATTAATTTTGATTTTGTGTTATCCCATTGTGCCATCATACATATATCTTGCAAATTCTCATAATTATGAATAGAGAATAGAATATAAATTCATCCAAATGTGACCAAGAGCCTGCAATTAATTCTTCACTTGCTCGTTATATCAAATGTGATCAAGTGCTAGCTTGTTCTTTTCTTTTTAAAAAAAAAAAGACTTGGCATTAGTATCTTCGATGTCCCTTACCAGGTCTTTTTCTTTTCTTTTCTTTTTTCATTTTTATAATAATTCAATTATATGGTTTTATTGTCTATTGGGTAATACCAACCGTACTGGAAAAATTATGTAAAATATTCATTCGCTCAAAATTGCAGTTTTAAGGTATGATGGACCATTTTCTCTAACTAATATGGACCAATGAAAAGGGAAATTAAAAGCAACTCACCCGTAAGGTGGATAAAGAACAGGTGGTGGCGGTGGAGGAGGCAATGGCGCTGCCACTCCGCCGGCATATGATGGTGCGCCTCCCTGATGATGATAAGGATTGCCACCTTGATTTCTTCCTGTATCAGCAAAGAAACATGTCCAAAGACTTGGCATTATTATATATATAAATATTATCATTCTCAATCTTCTCCTCAATAGTTCAACTAAAAAAGCAACCATGAATATCGATCATAGCCTAAAATTTCACCATATTAAGACTGATCATAATCATAAAACAATCATATTTCATATATAAAATGTGTGTACCTCGAGGAGGCGAAGGTCTAGGCCGTCCCAGTGAAGCAATGTTACAATTTGCTCGTCTTCCGTCGATCACAGGATTTGGATTTTCACAAGCCCTCCTGGCCGATTCTGGATCACGAAAAGTCACCTACAAATATATTAATGAGAGAATAAATAAGAACGATATGATGATGATTACCCATCAATCAAAACATAAGTGTAAAAGAAGGTATTAAAATTACGTAGAAATTGATCGACTTACAAATCCGTAACCTTTAGATTTTCCTGTATTCTTGTCAGTGATGATAACAGCTTCAAGAATCTCTCCAAACTGCTCGAAATATCTACGCATTTCTTCAGTAGGGGTCTCCCAAGCCAATCCCCCGACAAAAACCTTTGTAAACGTTGTGTCACCAAACTGTGATCGGTAATGTGGATAAGCCATGGCTTCTAGACTATCATCAAAATGAGAAATGGGGTAATCTGCTTCTATGTGCATGAACTTTTGGTTATTCAGATATAATGTTGACAAGGACTAAGTAAGTTTTATCTTCTTCTCCACCTCAGTTTCTTTGCTTTTTGCTCCATGTGCGCCTCTATCTCCATCCCCCTTTTCATCACCACAGACGAATCATTGAAGAGGGACACAGGAAGAGATGAAGTTAGTTTATTTTGTTGTTGTTGTTGTTGCAGCTGTTGTTACTATTTGATGGGTTGTTTGAGAACAAATGGGGTTGGTTAAGTTAAGGAGAAAAGAAAGAAAACTAAATAAATTTATTAAAAAAAAATAGTGGTCTAGAGAGAGAGAGAGAGGGCTGCAAACGCTAATTTGCTGTCTATTGAGAGAAGAGAGTTGGCTTTGTAATATCGAATGACAGCTGCGTGACTAAACACTTGAGTCTGTCCTCCATGTTATGCATTAATATACCCTCCAACCCTCCAATCAATAACCTTCTGCCACCTTCTCATCTTTAATTAGTCGTTTTTTTTTTTCCGTGTTCTTCTATATGTTTCCGTTTGGATTTTGCCTCACTTTCTAACTATTCTTAATCTTAGTTTTATCTACAAGATTAGCTGTTTGTTCCTTTTATAATTAATACATAGACACGAACCTATACTTTTATATCTAGTTTCAATATTAGTTTGGTACAAGTTGAGGATACAACTATTCGTCATCAGTAAAATTCACAGAGCAAGTTATTTGAGGACTTTTTCCTCTTAGCTTAAAAAGATTATCCACTGTATTATTACTTAATAATTTATCCCCATTTCTGGGTCATCTAACAACTCATATGGACCCTATTATCATCACTTTTGATCATTTGCATAACAACATAAGAAATGAGTTGAATGCGATTGGTGGCATGCACTATTTTGGATATTATCAGAGAGAACCAGTTGCAGTGTTTTTAGGTGATTGAGTTATCTTAGGTGATCTACTACTATAATTGCGTTAAGATCACAGCTAATTCACCCCATAATTAATTTTTTATGTCCTGTCACGTCAATTTTCCATTAATACATTGTTGGTACGTGTCCAGAAATTAATCCTGAGGTAGATTCTTGGCATATATATGTATGCTCAACTTTTGTTTATGTGATATTTCCCACATGAACCCATGTTCCTCACCCTCTCCAACTCTAATCAGTCAAATCATATTGAGCTGTTATAAAGCCAACTTAAAAACAACAACAAAGAAACGAATAAAACAGTTAAGATATATAAGAAACCGATCAAGTATTTTAATCTATGATTTACTAACATCAGTACAGATAGGAAATCATGTGCAACAAAGCAGCCATGGGCGGCTGTGTGCGTGGTTAAAACAAAACTTGAAACTGCAGAAATTGAAATTGAAACGATCTCCATCTGTTCATCCCTTAGTCAACTAATGTTAATCAAAGTTTGTGTTAAGCTAATATTTTTTGCATTGTTTATATGTTACTGGAAGACCATAATGTTGTCCATTTCCTCTTATGACTTTGAAGGATTCTCCAAAAATTGCAAATCCTGATTGGAAATACGTGTTTGTCGTGCCAATGTCCTCAAGCCTTGTTTTTAAAACATGATAAAGCTTTCAAAATAACTTTTTTGCTAGTTACATAAGACATAAGCACACGCACACACAGAAACAATGAAATTGAGAGAGAGAGAGAGAGAGACAGAGAGAGAGTCATAATTTAGCTTGTTGCCAGCGTTAGGGACGAGGAGACAGCTATAAGGACCTCTAATTTTATGAGTACTATACAACTCCGTGAACTGGCAGTCCTTTCCACGTGGGGTCGTATCACTCTGTGAGAACAATGAGCTGGATTTCATCTACTTTCTTTTACACCTAGGATATGCTCTCCCTCTCTCTTATGTATTTTGCTAATATTATTGTGACCCACCCACTAGCTGCATCAACCATCACCCTCCAATCAATGGCTATGTAAAGCTGCAAATTTCTGTGCAGGCAAATACATATGCTTGCACAAATTCAAGTTGCTTTGTTGGGGGGGGTGGGGGGGGGGGGGGGGGGGGGGG
>JANLJB010031177.1:45726-59362 GCA_026212285.1 Bursera cuneata
ATTTTATATTATTTTAGTAAAAAAGATATCGAGAATACCCTTATAATATTAATTAGTTTCAAATAGTTATAAAAAATAATCATTATATTATTTCATAATGGAGAAATAAATTTGTTATTTTAGATACATCATAGGGATGTTTATGATATTTTTCTTAATTTTTTACTGTAACACCGTTAAATATAACTAACGGTGCTACAGTAATAGAGGGTTCTGTGTTAGTTTCAATTTTAGTAGGGTGATCAGGGTTGTTTAAGATTTAGTTGGGTATTTTATTTTCTTTTTAGATTCTTTGGGGGTTTGAGAGTCAATACCCCCATTATTTAACGGGCGAGGTTAAAACCCGCTGCGGGCAAGGCCAAACTCTGATGGTCTTCACACCCAATTTTGTGCTAGATGGTATTAAAATGGAAAAAGTCAAGTAAATGATACTGAGTGACGGCAAATGGGTATGATGTGATTCGGGAAATTGCTAAAAGTGAAGTATGTGGGGCCAAAGGGTAAGACAAGCAATAAGACAAAATAAATGAGAATTAACACGTGCGAAAGAGAAAGAGAAGTAAAGAAATGATATAATTAAAACTCCTTTTTATGTCACTATTAGTTTCAAACTATTATAAATATAAAAGTTAAACGTAACTCCGTACATAAAATGATTTAATTCCTATTTTAAAGTCAAATGTAAGATGGTTTTATTACTGTTTCCGCGTCACAATTTTAAAATCAAATGTCACGTCACTTTTAAATAAATATAAAACGTAAAACTTGATTATACACTTAATAGAAATATTTATTTTAATATTTAAAAAACTAAATAACTTGGTTGAGAAGTATTATTATTAATAGATATTTTATTAAAATAAATTTATAAAAAATAAAAGGTACTCATAACAATTAGTTAGATGTAAATAGTCTCACTCATAATATTATTAATCAAAATATTATAAAATTGATGTTTTAATTAATATATATAGGAACGGGTTAAAAATATATAAATTTTAACATAAATTATAGATCATTAGATAATACTAAAATTGATAGTTAATATTACTCATAGGATACAAATGGATATTAAGTGACATCAGTAATAATAAATAAATTTTATTTTTTCTTAGATAATCTCTCTCTTCAAATTTTTAATATTTTATCTTTTCTTTTCTTTCTATTTTATTAAAATATATATTTTTTAAATAATATAAATAAAATTAGATTAAATAAATTTGGAATATTATATTTTATATAGGAATAGGAGTATAAGAAAGTAATACGAGTTAACTTTGATGGGAAGAAAGATGTCGTGGGACCCTTTCGTTGATGGTTTGATGATGGTGACTCTGTCTTTCTCTCTTGCGGCCTTGCCTTGTGTTAGGAAGCCAATGTGTTCTCAGAATTTCTCATTTCTTCTTCCTCTCTTCTTTAAAAAAGTTGCGGTGGCTTAGCCTCATGGATCACTACCAGTCTACCGCCGTTAACAACCCGCAAGTCAATGGCCATCATCAGTGACGTAATCAAAAAATTTAACGAGGATAAATTATTATATTTTTAAAAACATAGAAGGTATAAGAAAATTTCATTAATAAAAAAAATTTATACCAAATAAGAAAAATCACTTCATCACATTTTATCCTATTTAATATTTTTCAAAATAAAAATAAAAATTATTTAACAAAATGATAATATATTGAGTTACAATAACATTAAACATTTTAAGAATAAAAAATCAAACCCATCGAAATATTATATAAATTTTTAATTTTTAAATAATTATTTTAAAATTTTTAATTATACTTTTATAATCTAAACTTATATAGTCTTTTATAATGAAAATAAGAAAAACTTATAAAGTTAAATGTATGATTTACGATCAAGTAAGAAAACATTAAAAAAATGATTGAGAGGTTGATGAAGTTTGTAATTTTAAAGAGAGTAGAGTGTTAGAGAAAATAAAAATATATATACTGGCAAAGAAAAGGGAAAGTGACTTAAAACTTATAACAATTTGATAAATAAATATTGGTTTTATAAATCAATACAAAAAAAGTTATAAATAATAAAATTAAATTTTGTCTTTTTTAATAATAAGGTTTCGTATTTTGTAAAATTTTAATTATTGATTAGTGTTTCTTCTTAAAGTTTATTTCTTTTTTTTCTTCTGTTGCTTGAGCCGAAGTCTTTAGTTTATGTTCCTGCAATAATCATACCTAAAAAAAAAACCAATATTTAAGGCATATATGAGACTCAACAATTAATAAACCTAACTTAATATCTAATAAGAATTCTAGCCTAACAAATATTCTTGGTTTAATTTCTAACATTTGTCTTTAAACCAAGCTAAATTCAAACCATATCATAAAATCAATGTATGGTTTCCTCACAAACCATAATAACCATAACCATGGATGCTTTCTATATTTTTTGGAATGTTATTCCCCTCTTCAGTCGAGAATCTATTCAATTTTCTCTTCAAATCAATGAATTACTTCCTCGAATCCATTCTTTTATGAATGGCTTTCCAAATTGCATTAGTTTTTTCATTATCCTCGTATCATTTATCATCATTCTCAAAAACTTTGGGACCATAAGAATATTTTACAAACAACCAGACCAAATTCATATTATATAGGAGCCTATGTCACATTCAAAAATTCTGGGGGTACATTGATTTTTTTATTAACAATCTAAAAAGAACAATTTTCTGGTTTCAAACCTAGATAACTTTGTTGGGTTTTGTAGACCGAATAATTCTGAATTGATCTGGGCTGGTGATGTCATTTCACTTGCCGGATTGTGATATTTCTCAAAAAAAAAAAAAAAATGTTTTCTAAAACTTTAAGTGAATTTTTTCGAGGTATTCCAATCTAAATTTGACATTGGCCAAAAAGAGAAAGTTGGAGATTGTTGTCTGATCTATTAGATGGCAGTGGAGGTGAGAATTCACTCACCCATCAAAATTTTGTTGAATAATATTGAGCACAGTGAAGAGTGACAAATAACCATGATACTTGACTTCTCTTATTCGTGAACCTTTCTTGAACTTTCATGATTAACTCGTCATTTTCTTTATTTTCATAATTCTCTTCTTTGACTTTTATGTCTTTATCTTGAGCTTCTACTTCATTCGCAAGAGACTCAACTTCATGATCGTCAAACTTGACATACAAAAATTCAGGCTCATCTTTTTTTCTCCCAAACTTGAATCATCGCATATTTGAAACTCATTTTTTCTTCCCTAACACCGTTGTAGGTGTTCATCATAAAACCACATGCCTCTTTAGCTAATGTTGCATAAGCAACTTTCTTAAAATATGGAGTTTTAAACTTTCTTTTTGTTTTGATGTTAATTCTGTTTGATCTGTTAATACATCAACTCCTCAATCTATTATCTCTCGGATGTCTTCATATTCAAACAAAAGTTGTATCTTTAACTCTCCATTATTGAAAATTATTTCAATCAAACTTAGAAAATTGTAAAAAGGGAAATTCTTCTAGTAGCTCTGCAACGCTCGCTTAGTAATCTTACTTTAAATCTTACTTCTGCAAAGTTCGCTCAGTAATCTTACTTTAAATCTTACTTTGTAGGAACATTGTTTTACTGGCTTTGATACCAATTTCAATTGTAGGAACATAAACGAAATACTTGAACTTAAGCAACAGAAGAAAAAAGAGAAATAAACTTGGAGAAGAAATACTACTCCAATTGAAAATTAATGAAATACAAAATCTTAGATAGTAGACATATTTTAATTCTATTCAACTAATGAAATCTAACTCAATATCTAAAGAACTTCTAGCCTAACAGACATCATTGGTTTAATTTCTAATAATAATTACCCTATTGTCATTTGAATGCTTATCGAAAAAGTTAATTCATTCCTCAAAATCAATATTCGCAGCAGGTCTAGAACATGAACACCGACCAATTTCTTAATTCATTTGGGACCCCTTTAACGTGCTTTCTTTAATTACTAAAAATCCCGACATATGCACGTTGGGGTGAAAAGATAATAATTAACAATTGGAAGAATTGGAAACTTTTGATGCACGTTTGCAATTGTTTCAACGCCCTCTAGACCTCCTCATCCTGATTTTCCTCTTCCAATTTTTCTAACTCCAAAGAAACTGAACGTTTGGCTATTTAACAAATTTCCTTTTCGTACCATTTATCTTGCTCCAATAATTTCAGTCCATTAACTAAAACAACATTTTTCTATATAGTTTATATTATATATTTAAGAGTCTTACTATTAATTACTAAAAAAACAAAACCTTAAAAAAAAATGCGATATCACTCAGTTCAAGTAAACTATATTATAATAGATAGATTAACATATTAATAAATATTTCACGTAAATATAAGTAACTTAATTTAGTAAGTAAATTGTGACCGTATACGTATGAGTCTAAATAAATACATATGGACAACAAATAATATTGGAACTTGATCGCAAAATATTGGGTACGAGCCTTCAGAGTTTAAAGTGAGTCTTACATGCAGTGACGGAGCTGGGAAGAATTTTTGGGGGGATCAAAGGAAAAAAAACTCAAATTTTGGGAGGGTCAATAGGTAAAATTTTAATATTTTTATAATTTTTAATTTATAAATATATTGATTTTTTGTTGTTGGGGCCATGGCCCCTCAGTCCTCACTAAGCTCGTCACTGTTTACATGCAGCCTGTCTCTGACCTTTCTCAATTGCGGCTTCTCGAGTTCATATTTTTCCAGGAATTAAAAGGAAACAAGGAGGAAAATTCCTTGTTGGAAGCCCTTCAAGAGAGGCCTCGCTATACTAATTCTTCACTATATATAAGGTTGTAGGAAGAAGAAATGATTTTCATCCAGACTTCATTCTCTCTCTCAGTAATTGACAAACAAATTTCATCCCAACATATAAACAACAATTTTCTCTATTTTCATTTTTTTTTTAAAACAAAAAACTTTTTTCAATATCACGTTTGAGGGAGCTATGTCTCCGTCTACCACTTGCATAGAATGTTTACTCAATGTTCCTGCCACCATTGGCGAACCCAATAAAAAGTGGCACTCAGCATTTGCTAAAATCTACTGTTCCAGAACTCTTCTGTCCTTGGCCAAAAATGCTTTACCCAGAAAAAATAAAACTAAGGTTTCGCGCTCCCCGTCTTATACTTTTCTGAATGTCGACGATGGTAAACTAGAGAATCACTTCATCAACATTGATCCTACGAGCCTTACAGAGCTTGTGAAGACAAAAGATCTCAACCAACTTGGAAAGTTTGGTGGGATTAAGGGTGTAGCTTCTGCTCTTAAAACAGATTTTGCTGGTGGAATCTGTGACAGTGATGAAGACATTGCTCGCCGACGTGAGGAGTACGGTTCAAACACATATAAGAAGCCGCCTACAAAGAGCTTCTTCCTATTTGTTGTGGAAGCTTTTATGGAGCTTACAATTTTAATTCGTATAGCATGTGCAGCACATTCTCTTGCTTTCCGCATCAAAGAGTATGGTCCGAAAGACGGTTGGTATGAAGGTGGAAGCATGCTAGTTGGCGTCTTTCTTTTCATCATTGTCTCAGCTTTTAGTAACTACAGCCTAAATAAACAATTTGACAAGTTATCAAAAGCGTGCAAAAATATCCAAATTGAAGTCGTTAGAAATGGTCGGCCCCAACAAATTTCAATATTTGAAATTGTTGTTGGAGATGTTATATTCTTAAAGATTGGAGACCGAGTTCCTGCTGATGGATTGTTCCTCGATGGCCATTCCTTACAAGTTGACGAACCAAGCATGACAGGAGAGAGTGAGCATTTGGAGGTCAACAGAAGACAGAATCCGTTCTTGTTTTCCGGCACCAAGGTGGTTGGCGGCGGGTATGCCTGCATGCTTGCTACATCGGTGGGAATGAACACAAGACTGGGGCAAACGATGAGCGACACCAGTGAAGAGACACCTTTACAAGCTCGGATTAATAAGTTAACGTCATCAATACGTAAATTTGCGTTGGCAGTTGCTTTCCTGGTCCTTGTAGTCTTGTTAGTTCGCTACTTCACAGGGAATACGAATAGAAACGATGAATTTAATAGATGCAAGACGAATGGAATTGATATCGTGAATGCTGTCGCCGGGATTGTTTCTGCTGCAGTTACTATTATCGTCGTTACGATCCCAGAAGGTCTATCGCTGGCTGTCAGAGTTATTCTGGCTTACTCGACCAAGAAAATGATGGCTGATAAAGCGATGGTGAGAAAGCTCTCTGCCTGCGATACAATGGCCTCTGCAACCGTCATTTGTACTGATAAAACGGGCACTCTCACATCAAACAAGATGGTCGTAACAAAGTTTTGGCTTGGCCAAGAACTTGTAAAAGAGGGTTCTGCTTCTTCGATTTCTCCTTGGGTTATTCAATTGATCCAACAAGGGATTGCTCTGAATACATGTGGTAGTGTTTACAGGGCAACTTCAGAAGCTCAATTTCAGTTTTCAGGCAGTCCCACCGAAAAAGCGACTCTATCTTGGGCTGTTCAGGAATTTAACATGGATATGGATATGGAGGAATTTGACATTCTCAAATTAGTTGAAGCCTTCAATTCAGAAAAGAAGCGGAGTGGTGTTACGATGAGAAAGAAGACAGACAACACGGTCCACGTGCACTGGAAAGGAGCAGCAGAGGTGATTCTAGCAATGTGTTCAAGCTACTATGACGCTTCTGGAAATATGAAACACATGGATGATGGTGGAAAGAAAAAATTTGAGAAGATTATCCAAGGTATGGCAGCGAGCAGCTTACGATGTATTGCTTTTGCCCATAAACAAGTTCCAGAGGAAGAGCGAGAAGATGGCAATGATCAGAAAAAGTTAAATGAAGACAACTTAACCCTAACAGGAATACTGGGTATTAAGGACCCATGTCGTCAAGGGGTAAGGACAGCTGTGGAAGAATGCCAATATGCTGGAGTAAGCATTAAGATGATCACTGGTGATAATGTTTTCACTGCAAAAGCCATAGCCACTGAATGTGGAATACTCCGGCCAAATCAGGACGTGACTGAAGCGGTGGTTGAAGGGGAGGAATTTAGAAACTACACCCCGGAGGAGAGAATGGAGAAAGTCGACAAAATATGTGTGATGGCGAGATCCTCTGCTTTTGATAAACTGCTCATGGTACAGTGCTTAAAACGAAAAGGTCATGTCGTTGCAGTTACCACAAAAGATGCACCAGTTCTGGAGGAAGCAGATATAGGACTCTCTATGGGAATTCAAGGAACCGAAGTGGCCAAGGAAAGCTCGGATATTGTCATCATGGATGATGATTTTACTACTGCGGCCACATTTTTGAGATGGGGGAGATGTGTCAACACCAACATTAAGAAAATGATTCAGTTCCAGATAACGGTAAATGTTGCTGCTTTTGTAATCAACTTTGTGGCAGCAGTTTCTGCCAGTGAAATCCCTTTAACAGCAGTCGAGTTGCTGAAGGTGAATCTTATCATGGATACATTTGGTGCCCTGGCTCTCGCTACAGAGCAGCCCACCAAGGCGCTCATGGACAAACCAGCCGTGGCTTGTACTGAGCCACTTATTACGAGCGTCATGTGGAGGAATCTTCTATCACAAGCTTCGTATCAGATAATCATCCTCTTGAACTTACAATTTGGAGGTGAATCAATATTTGGTATTAATAAGAAGGTAAAGGACACCTTGATTTTCAACACATTTGTCCTCTGCCAAGTCTTCAATATATTCAACGCAAGGAAGCTTGTAAAGAAAAATGTCTTTGAGGGGATACATAGGAACGAGTTGTTCTTGGGGATTGTCGCAGTAACCATTGTTCTTCAAGTGCTGACGGTGGAATATCTGAGGAAATTTGCAGATACAGAGAGGCTGAACTGGGGTCAATGGGGTGCATGTATTGGGATGGCAGCTGTCTGTTGGCCCATTGGATGGGTAGTCAGGTGCATACCTGTTTGAGAAAAACCATTTTTCACCTATCTCAAGTGGAAGTAGAGATTCAAAAGTTCAGATAGTCAATTCTATTTATCATAAATACTTCATTTCTCCGTAGATAAGTTGTATCTCTTAGATTTCTGTTGGGTTTCTCACTCTGCAGCCGAATAATTAACGTGTAAGAGATAATATATTATGTACAGAAGGCGCCCAACACATTGGAGGAGAAATATGACTACTTAGCTCCGGAGATTTGGGCGATATATTATAAATGGAGAGATTTTTTTAATTTTTTAATTATTTTTAAGAATCCCTTAGTTCTTGTTTTCTCTTTAATATTTTTTTTTCTTAGTATTTTCTCATATTAGTTAAATGTAAGTAGAGGTTGCAAAGAGTAGAACTGTCTTGCCCTTTTTTCGTTCTTTTGATATCAAACCAGCAGAAAGGAATGATAAGGGGAAATAGTTAACTTGGTCCCCACGCGGCACTAGGATACGAGCACCAGAATTTCCTATTTTTACTTGTATTAATCCAATTTCGGAAGACAAAAGATAAAAATAATTAATCATCAAATTAACAAATTAAGAGATCTATTGCTTTTCATATGGGGTACGTTTGGTTAGGAACGTAACTAATACTGTAACTTGGATTGGAAGACTCCAAACTCCAAACTTATATTTGGTACATCTTCCTAGCCCTCTGTCTCCTGCCCTTCTACTTATTCACAAAATTTTACACAGTAAGCTATTTCTTAACCTTATGATCTGTTTCTTCTTTTTTTTTTTCATCGTTTATTTATTTTTAAATACTCTCAAATCCCTGACCCACAATCTATATGACACTTTTGACCTTTTTAGTTCTCCATTATATTACTAGACACACTTTCAAACACTAGATTCATTAAAAAAATAAAAAAAAAGTAAAAATCCTTTAGGTGCTCTAGCTTTTGCTTCAGATCAGCCTCTGAGGAGCTCATGAGGAGGCTACCCGTGGATCGCATAGGACCATTATCAAAAACTATCTGGAGAAACCTACTGGCTAAAGCTTTGTATCAAATCGCAGGCCTCTTAACCCTGCAGTTAAGGGCGAATCAATATTTAGTGTAACTAAGAATGAAAGCATATTATGATCTTCAATAGTTTTGTCCTTTGCCTCGTCTTCAACGTGTTTAGCGCAAGGAAACTCAAGAAGAAGAATGTCTTCAACTGGATACATAACAAGAAGTTATTTTTGTGGATAACGGGGATGGCCATTGTTCTTCAGTGGGTGCTGCTGGAAATTTTAAAGCAATTTTTAAATACAGCGAGGCTGGACTGGGGGCAATGGGGTTCATACATTGGAATTGCAGCTGTTTCTTGGCTAATTGGTTGGGTTGTCAAGGGCATACGTGTTACAGAAAAGCCAATTCTCGAGGATCTGCATATAAAGTGTAAAGACTTGTCATGACATTTTTGCGAAGCCTAAAGTGGAAGGACTAGCATGTACCGCCAATGATCATCTTAATAAGTGTCTTAATTGTACTGTAGAAAGCAGAAACTTTCGGAGTAAACATTGTTGGCCTGAGCTACTACAGGGAACATAAGAGAGAAACTATAGAAACCATTTAATTGTAAAATCCCATTCTTCAAGGGTCAACCACGATTCAAGCCATGGACAATGTATAGCGTAGAATAGCTCCCTAAACTTCCTCTTTCTATCTATGTGTCTTTGTACTCGGTTCTGGAGAAAAATAAACACGAAAAAAATCCTTCTTGACGTGGTATCAAAGAATGGTCCTAGAATCTTTGCTCCACCCATCCGTTGACTAGAAAAACCCCAGATCACTCGGAATCCATGGCGGAATCCTCTGATTTGATGCAACATTACAGCCTCCAGGCTGAATCCATTCTTGACGACTGGACAACCAAGATGACGGAAGTCTTGACGAAAGCCCAGACCTCGCCCCACCCACCACCTGCTGATTCTTCAACTGTCCCAATTAGTATTAAGTGTGATAGCTCCCAGGTTGTTGAGATATATATCTTTGGCAAAGACGAGTCGGGATATGTCAATCGAGACACTCCCTAGCCTCCAGAAACAGGTCCATCTTTACGAAGATGGCAAACCAAGAATGCCATTGTCAACGGATGGCTGATCAACTAGATGGATTCTTCCTTGATCGGTAACTTCCCAACTGTAAAACAAGTATGGACTCCTGATGCATATTGGGATGCATATCAACACACATTGGAGTGATTATAAAACCCAACATGAAAATTTCGGTGGCCCCTAAATATCCATAATATTATCACCTTATGTCAACTTCAAAGCATCAACAATAATCATATATTCATCAACACAACAACATACTCTAATGCCTTCAAACATCAACACAAGTTCATCAAATGAATCTCAACACAAAATAAGATATTTACTTACAAGATAAGTTGCCAAATGAAGCTTCAAGTTTAAAGGAAACAATCCACCCACTTGAAGTTGATCCACCACCAATCCTTGGCAAAGAAATTGGATAAAGGTTCAAGTTGAGAGAACACTCTCCATAACACACACACAAGTGTTTTTCTTTCAAATTTGTATTTCATCAAAGTTGTGTCCAATACAAGGAATAATGGCCCTTACACAAGTAAGCCTTACAAAAGAAACAGAAGGACAAAAATGTCCCTCACTTAGCACTTACAAGACAAAAGAAACAAGGGCAAAATATTAAATTTGAGTTGTTTGTGCCACAGCGATAGCAAGTTTGCGCTGCAGTAGTTAGCTATTGACTTGAGAAGCGCCACTGGGGTGGCCCTTTGCGCTGAGGAGGAAAACAAGAACTTCAAATAGCGGATGAGGTAGAGACTTAGCGTTACGGCAGTGACTGATTTGCACCGTGGCAGTAAGCTACTGACTTGTTTGAGAATTATACACAATACATGAAATTTTACAAGTGTTGACACTTGCAATTAAAACCTAGACAATAATGTTAGACAATTACAAATTAAAAGATTACAACCTACAACATTTAGATACACATGAAATTACAACAAAAATTACAATAATTAAGAACAAAGAAATTCTCATTTAGAAGGCTATGCATTCCAATTAGTTAACATCTAAGTGGATTTCATTACATCCCAATACTGAATTTAATATTAATTACCAATTTGGACTTGTTTAGGCTGAAATTGAATTCGTGCTTGCTTAGACCAAAATGTAAGGGTGGCCGAAATGGATCAACTCCATTGCTACAACTTATTTCGATGGGACTGAAACTTCTCAAGTATAGGATCTCCAGTATCGTGTGACTCACATGAGACAAGCTGGTGGATCCATTGAAAAATATTACAATGATCTTTAAGGCATGTGGCGAGAAATAGATTATTGTCATCCTAACCCAATGACATGTGTAGTTAACATCCAAAATCTAATTCAATCCTATAGGAAGATAGAGTTTACATCTTCCTCGACAGATTGGATGACTGACTGGATAAGATTTGGAGTGATGTGCTACAGTTACAACCATTCCCTACGATTGAACAGGCTTACGCTCATATCTGATGGGAAGATATTCGGTAGACTGTGATGATATATGGGGTTGATACTACTCCGGTGCGCTGTTATGGCGTCCAAAGGAATCAAGGCAGGCTAATCGTACACATCATCCAATACAGAGTCACTTTCTTTGAGCGGTGGAAAGTCGAACCTACCCTCTAATTCTAAGGCCCAATCTAATTGAGGGAAATGTACTCACTGTGGCAACACAAGACATACCCGTGGAACTTGCTTCAAGTTATATGGGTATCCAGATTGGTTGAATGAGTTTAGGCATGAAAAAAAACGTGAAGGTGCTACTACTAATGAAGGCACGGGTAGAGCTGTCATGGTCATTGTTGAAACTTAGTTATCCTTTATCTCCCAAGCAAAATCACCAAATAATTCCATGTCTCTCAATGATCAAGGTAACTATAGTCAAGCACTTCTTAGTGCTAATCATCGTGATGATAAGGTTTGGATTATCAATTTCGGGGCTACGGCCTACATGACATTTGATTCCAATGATTTCTCACATATTACTCCGTCGAGACAAAATCGTATTGCTAACGCTAATGGGGTCACATATCCAGTTACAGGGGCTAGAATAGTGATTTTATCACCCTCTCTCTCATTCTCATACTTTACTCGTTCCATCTATGTCCAATAAATTGTTATCGGTAAGCAAGTTACTACATATCTCAATTGTATGTCTTAATATATCATACTTTTTGTCTTCTCTAGTATACTCTCACCAAGAAGATCATTAGGTGTGGTACTAAGAGGGGGTATTATACTACATGGATGACTTCAGTCCAAGAAGAGCTATCCACATGCACCACACTATCAGTGGCAAGGAGTGACAGATTTGTCTATGGCACTGTCGTTTGAGGCATCCATCATTTGGTTATTTGAAGCACTTATTTACGGATCTATTTTCCAATTTACAGTACTCAAACTTTAAAAGTGATACTTGCATTGTAGCCAAAAGACATAAAGTTCCTTATCCAGTGAACCTAAATAAAAGTGATTTTCCTTCTGCTTTAATACATTCAGGTGTGTGGGGACCCTCTCTAGTAACTAATTCATCGGGCCATCATTGGTTTGTGATTTTTGTCAATGATTACACTCAAATGGCATAACTTTATTTATTGAAACTTTCATGTAATAGTTTAGATATAATTTTTAGCTAAGATCCATACCCAACTATTGACAATGGTGGTGAATATGTCAATCAATCATTTCAAGTGTACTTCTAGAGTCATGGTCTTCTCCATGAAAATTCATGTTCTCAGATCTTGTAACAAAACGTCATTCTCAAAAAGCAAAACCAACATATCTTAGAAACCATACGAACTTTATTGCTCGGGGCACATGTGCCTATTCACCACTAGGATGATACCATCACCACAGCAATAAATTTATTGAATCATATGCCTTCAAAAGTCTTAGACTTTAAAAACCCATTACAAGTTCTTTCTAACCATGTCCCCTTGCCCATTGTTTTGATGATTCCTCCCCGGATTTTTGGCTGTGTTACTTCGTTCATCTTCATAAGAATCAATGCACTAAGTTTGATTTATGCACAGTGCGTTGTCTATTTTTAGGGTATGCCTTATATAAAAAGGGTATCGGTGCTACGACCCCATCACCGAACGTACATACATCACTATGGATGTTACTTTTCTAGAGTCTGACATTTTCTTTCCATTATCAGCATCCAATTCTTCTCTTTAGGGGGAACTCCGAGATGAAGAGCTGAATTGGTTAGGTGCTGAAGATGCTAAGTGGTTAGGATTTAAAGATAAGTCAACACAATCAAATGATGAAATGGAATGATAGAGCCAAATGAAAGATGTCTTCAGGAGTTGATGTCTCCAAGAGCAGAATCTATATCTGAAAATGTAGAATCAAAATAATCTTCTAGAAATGGATCCTTTCACTTTTTAGCACCCAAAAACCCTTATCTTGAGAATATTCCTAAGGTAAACTCTCCTCCCACACCTTCACATGCTAATGCCTTAGACATTTATGTGGGTTATGTTTTAACTTTCCAATACAATCGTGGCAAGCCACCAAATCGATAATCTTCGAACGTGGAAGAAAAGAAATCCAAGTATTTGATTGCCAACTATGTCTCTATTCAAAGATTATTTGAACCTCTTAAGGCATTTGTACATAAGTTATCCTCATGCCCCAGT
>JANLJB010031178.1:0-33251 GCA_026212285.1 Bursera cuneata
CTGGAATCCTCTCTGAACATGCATAAGGTCATGACCACTATCTCCATATATTGAACAATATCCACATATGTGATGATCTGTTTTCGGTTTTGAAAACAACCAGTACACTTGCCATCGTCTATTTTGATTCAACCAAAAAGTAAATATATTAGGGTATGATGAAATTAAATAAAATAAGAAAAAGAATCCACGAAGTGGGGCAACTTGATATATAAACGTATAATAATACTAGGATGGGCATGAGGGCATGCTCTCTCATCTCTTAGCAATCTCTTCAGATATATTATTAATAGATACCAATTGCAATTGCTCATTGAAGATGGGCATAAAGGCCCTTAAAAAGGAGACAAAAGTGAGAAAGATGGGAACATTTACGAGAAACTTGTGTCCTAATCAGGCACCCAACCCATGAGCTGTATAGTCAATTTAAATATGAAGAGATCATCAACAAGATGGATGGCAAGAGTGACACAAACGGGTTTCTTTTTGTAATTTTAATTCCTTCAAGATAATACTAGAAAATTAACAACTAGGCTTACCAATTTTTCCACTAGCAAAACCCTCCTAATAAATACACATCCAATCTTTAGATAGGTTCAGTTAATTCTATTAATTGAATTACTATTGTTATTGTGATTGTTCAAAAGCGACTTGTACGTATATCAATAAAAAAAATTATTCAAGCTTACAAGAATATTATCTGGAATTATAACCCAAACAGGAAACTCTCTTCTTTTCTATTTTTTAATAGCATCTAAACTCGCAAGCTAGGCTAGTGCCTAGTCGCGTCAATGATATGATTACAAATATAGTGATATAAGCAAAGATTCTTTTTCAGGTAAATCACAAATATATTTTAGGTTGAGTTAGGGCCCATTTCCAATCTCAAATATTCAACACCTCCTATTTGTTTATATCTGATCTGTTTAAGATGCAAAACATTTAGTAATTTGTAGTTCAAACTAACCAAAGTAATTAAGCTTCTCTGAATCTGGAGAAATTGTATAACTGTACATGGTGCGCTCTTATGGAATAGTGATAATAATTAATAATCAAAAGTGTAGCTAGAGAGGAATATAAATGATGATAAGCAATGATTGAAAGGCCATGCAATATTGAGAATGAAGAATTAATTTACTCAATTCATTTCATTTCATTTACATACATCTATATTAGCATATACACTTAAGGCTGGAGCTAGGGTGTGAAGCGATAAACAAACCCTCTCAAAGATCTGAAACTCAGTTCAATCTAAAATATTCAAACATGATAAAATTTCAGAACAAAATTAAGAAAACAAAAAAATTTAAAGACCTTCTCTTCTTAGCTGGAACATTGGAAATTCAACAACCCGTTTGCGTTGGCACATTCAAACAAGGCCTTAGCGGTCATCTCTCTTTCAAATCTCCAAATATAGTTCAGGCCCACCAGGAGCTCAGTGATGGCAGCTTCAGTCTTCTGTTTATTTGCAAAATATAGAGTCTGCAAGAGAAGAACGTTTGTTTTTGGTACTAAATTTTGCTGCTCAAAGCTCCTTTCACTTTGCCATTTGATCATGTTATGTGCCAACGGCGACAACCATGCCAGTATCCTTCCCAAAGCATTTCTCCATTCACCGGCAAGCACCGGATCACTTGCCGAAAAACCAACTCCTTTCAGTCGAGCCCTTAACGATGATCTTATGCTACTCGGTAGCATCGCATAAAGATCGTCCCTTGCATCAACGCCAACCAATTGCGGTGACTTGATCATCTTCTCCATGATGATAATCAGATTTGCGTAGTGCAAGGCCAAAGCTGAGGCACCTAACGTAGTTGCAGGCGGCTTTAATAACTTCGAATTCGACTCGAAAAATCCATTACTCAAATCCTTCTTTTCTTCCAGCTTTGAGCTCTTCAATGGCCCGGAGACAAAGCTACATGTATTAGGGTTTTCAGTTGGATGAACAGTAGCGGAAGCTGAGAGACTACGAGGAAGATAAGCTGGATAGCCATGACCAATCCCAAACACAAGCTTGGTTCTCGCTAGAACAGTGAAAACTGGTTTTACAAGCATGGAAGCGACAGTATCGAAGCTTCGATTCCATAGAGATCTCTCTTTTAGATACTTTACCTCCTGTTTCTGCCAGAGAACCTTTTGCTGAAGATCAATAATCTTCTGCTCTTTCGTAGATGATTCATACTCGTTACACTGCAAAGTTTTTCTCAATCCATTCTCCAACACTGAAAGCTCTTCCATTTCTTTATACAACATCGCCGTTACCGTCACGTACCTGTCCATCTTCTTCGACTTGGCTTCCATGTCCTTCGAGCTGAGAACCCAGCAAGCGCTATCATGGCCTGAATTTGAGAAAACTTCGAACAACCGATCAAACGACTGAAGATTCGAATCTTCACAACGCTTGCTTAATCTCGAGACAGATTTTGCAACAAGCCTGATATTTTCTGCCAGTTCCGCGCATGCCAGGCCAAGAAGGAATGACTCATCGTTGGACACAATCTTCCGGACACCTTCAAGAGAAATTGACTCGTTGCGGAGTCGAATTATGTTCTTGTCCGAGAGAGCTTGCCAGAGATGGAGTAGCTTTGACATGATACCAGCTACTTCAAAAGCTAACACTCCAACGTTGGATTTCTTCGGAGACAGTTTTGGTTTTGGCGTTGAAGCCTTTACAGTGTCAAAACTGCTGGAAATAGCTGTTTTAACTTTTATCAGCCAAGTTTCAAGAGCCATGATTGATAATTCTAAAGCTCAAGAGTTGGTAGAATCGTATTTGTGAAGAAAGGAGAAGAAATCAAGATCTAGAGAGAGATGGAAGAAAAGGGTATGTTGAGAAATAATTGAAGAGCGGAGTTCACAGAGGGATAAGGAAGAAAGAGAGGAGAGGAGAGAGCTTGAAGATGCTGGTAGAGGCTCGTGGGATGTTGAGAGCTTGCATTATACAAAGGCTCTAATAAGAAAAAAAAACTAAAGAGAGCTCAGAGAAAGAGAGAGAGAGAGAAGGAATAGTCTGGTAATACACAAGTTCATGCTCACANGAGAGCTTGAAGATGCTGGTAGAGGCTCGTGGGATGTTGAGAGCTTGCATTATACAAAGGCTCTAATAAGAAAAAAAAAACTAAAGAGAGCTCAGAGAAAGAGAGAGAGAGAGAAGGAATAGTCTGGTAATACACAAGTTCATGCTCACACACGCAATGTTTGAGCGTGAAAGATCATCTACTCACAAACTCTAATTTGTCTTCTCTGCTTGGAAATGCAGTCGCTGAAAGAGCGAGTGATGAAACTAATTGCATCATTCCTCCTTGAAATTTTGTTTATTTTATTAGGTAAATGTTATCTCAGTGATCGGTAAAAGAAACTTTTTCTGGTCTGTTTGGATGCCAAGAAACGCTTTTTCTTAGATGCTGTTTTTTTCAACTGTATGAAGGGCCATGTCATTATTGGCCTTTTCTTTTTAATTTTACTAGCAATTTGGTGTTTCTGATTAGTAAGTTTGTTTTGTGTGTATTATAGTTGGTTGGTCTTAGCTAGATTAACATATAAATTTGTCTATAATGAATGGACTTTAACAGATTAGAGAGAAAGAAAGTAATCATCTTGTTGATTTTAATTACTGTATATCTTTTTTGAATAGTATAGATCATGAACTTAATTAATGATTGGAGTTAACTGTGAATACAAGTGAAAAACTTCTTAAGAATTATATAATATTTAACTAATGAAAATCAAAATAAAAAATTGAATCTATATAAATATACTTTTAGAGAATTAATTATATAGAATTACAATCACTCAACCACATTCAAATGTATATTTTTAGTTTCATTTTTAACTTTTTTGAGATTTATTTTATGACATGAGCATCCAATGTGAAAAGGGGATCACTATTTGCATAGGAAAAAGAAAAAGAGAGAGATAATTAGGTTTTCTTTCTTTTTTTTTTTTTAAAAGGAGGTTAGTGACCATAATTTAGATTTTGGAAGGCCAAAAGAGCTAAGCCTCGAGTTTAAATAGGATTAGCACATGCTCTTTATCACTAAAAAGAGCCTAATTAAAGCCAAGGCATAAGCATGTACAATGTAACTAGCTAGACTTCACCAGTCAACCAAAATTAGACATTTTCACCTAAAACGAAGCAGTGAACAATAGCCTTTTTTTGCATATATAAAGCTTGAACCAAAATTAAAGTTCCAATTAATGGAACCCTCATAGTATTTGCCTACTGGCAAGTTGTGTTCAGTTGCTCTGTTGAAACCATTGTACGTAGCCCCTTTTGGCTTCTCTAGAGGTCAAACATGTTCATACTCCATATTCAGAGATTGATTAATTAAATTTCCAACACAAAATAGTGAACTTACCTGGCAAACAATATGGATGTAGACCAGTACATGAATTGTTTGCTAGACAACTTCTATCAAGTGGCTGTTTTAAAAGCACTGCTCCTAGTCCATATTTGCTAATGGTGCATTACATGTACACACCATGATCTTGGGATAATGGATATATAAAATAACTATATATATATGTATGGTTTTTATTTTCAAGATCTTATTTGAGAATACCAAAGAAATTAATGGGTTGAAAACTGTTTATTATAAATCTATTCGTTAGCTACAACAATAAACCCATTTGCAAAATCATCATAAGTTTAGATGAGAAAACAAAATAGTATATATAAAGATTCAGTCATTCATGATTGACTTCAATTCATCGCATAATAGTACGTGAAGACTTCCATACGAACACCTAAAAAATATAAAAAATCCAATAAATGGAAAGTCCATTATTTGATTATATATATATAATAAAAATAATCCATGTTATTTCTCCATCATGTCGTTTAGGTCTTCATGTTCATCATTAACACTATAAAGTCAGTTTTTTTCTAATTATTTTTTTATAGTTAGTACCATGACATATGTGATTCACTAGTCAATGTTTATGTTAAACGTCGTAATATATTTCTGAAAAAAAAAATCTCTGGTTTTGGATTCATATATATATATATATAATCCGTATATGATTCATTTATTTAACATGCAAAAAAAAAAAAAAGATAAAAAATTAACTAAGGAAGAACTTTTGTAGGAGAAAGAGTTACAACATAATATATATGAATCAAGTAAAGAAATTGAATAATTAATAATATTAATACGGCTTGGTTTCAAATGACAATACAGAATCATCACAATCATCGATAGGCTCTGCATTCAAAAACAAGAAAAAAGAGAGAGCGAGCAGTGCGTTTGTATAGGTTGAAGTTGACCAGCAATTAGCTAGGTTTGACTATTTGGGACACGATGTGGATGATGACTGAAGACTGAGATGATGGTGGACGGCACATAATGTGTGGTGGTGGCTTAATCAGCTATATGTATAAATACCCAAATATTAATATTAAATTGAGAAGTGAATTTTATTTAATTCTTTAAGCAATTTGGATGGTTGAACTATAAAGAAAATGACACTCAACTTCACTCATTGGCATTCACATGGATGGTGGGATTGTGTTTGTTGGGTTGGTGAAATTTTTGGCCTTTAATTTGGGGTCATCAAATACTCTCAGAGATTTGACATTTCGGAAACTATACATAGACATAGTGTGAGAGAGAATGAATTATCTATCTAGGGTTTTTATTTCTATAGGAAAATTAATCAATTTTTACATGCACTTAATTGATGTTTTCTCTTTTACCAGGTGGGTTTGCTTTTCTTTTGCCTACCAATGGAAGGGCAACGAAGCATATGCTTGTTCACTTGTCGGAAAATGAATAGGCAGCCCTCCTACATCTCCATATGTCTCGATAAGTGTGCTCTTTTAGCCTTTACCCAATTACTATCTTATTCATCCTGCTCTCTGTCACATTTCTTTATTTATTTCCTTCACTTCCCTTCTGTCACTAAGCACTTTGAGCACACTCTCATCTTATCTTTCAGCTTATTCAGTAATTAATTCTTTAATTTTTCCTTTTCGCATGAGCTCATAAAAAGTACAAGATGAAAAAGAAACCAAACCCTGCGTGAGTGGAATAGATACAGCTTTACTGCTCTATTATTACTGTTACTTTTTTTTTTCTTTTGTATATAATTAAAAAACCTCCCACCCGATTTCAACAAAATAATAGCTTCATATAAACCTTTAATTATATGTAATAATTAATTGAAAGTGATAAATGTAGTTTTGTTGTTTAATTAGCCTCTAACGTTCGATAGTTTTTTTTAAAAACCTATAAAACTGTATCAAGCATTAGAGCACAATAACAAAAATGCCCATAACATTTAAATTTATTAAAAATATACGATCATTTTTCAAATCCTCATCTATCCTTTATAACGTCAGAGACTCGCTCATCTTCTTTGACTGCTCTATATATATATATATGAATAACATACTTGATTATTTATCTTTCACGTTTTATTCCATCGATTGGTTAATTTTGTTACTCTAGTGGGTCGTAATTAATTTTTTTTAATGCTTGATCGGCCGGAAGCAATGGGATTTGCTGTTCTAAATTACAATATTAAGATTGGCTGCTATGTATGCTTAGCTTGATTTCAACAATAGAAAGCTAGCTCTTCGAGAATTGATTGTTGGGAAAGGAAGCCTGCTTGTGAGCCATGACCATGCTAACGTGCTGAAATGTGGACAATTGTCAGGCCATGAGTGGGGAAACCAACATGTATAGATCCATTCAACGTAGTTATCTAATTAAACATCTATTTCGTGATTCTAAATGGGATTTTGTTCTCATTAATATTACAAGAGTTGAAGTCAAACAATATATATGTAGTTGTGAAGAAATCGTGCATGCTAGATTTGATTGAGATTAAGAATAAAGAAGGTGGCCTTGCTTGTCGTTTTGGGTACAATGCAACGTATCACACCACCACTCATTCTCTAAACTCTAAGATATACTTAGATTCGTCACCGACCATGTTGGTCAATCGACTTCCGAATTAATTAAATAATTGACTAGCTTCATTGTATAAAATTATTGAGATTAACTCTACTTTCATTGAGCTTCATATCCCATTAAATGATTCTAGCTATTAATTGTCGAAAACTAATGAAATGATCATGCGTGAAACAAGTACACAAAAAAAAAAAAAACTAAGTAAAGAAATTAAAACAATAATGATATAATGAAATGATTGGCATATTAATTTTATGTATGTGTGTTTATCATCTCTAATGATATCCATAGTAAACAAATTAGACCATAATGGGTCACATATGTAGTAGCATCAACAATATTAATAATGGCGAGAGAAAATAATAGTGATGATTGATTGAGAATGTAAACGCAACAAACGGATTACGAGTTCCCAGCTAATTAATTTGTTACATCCCAGAGAGATCTTGAAAGGAAAACAATAATAATAATAGATTTAGAAAAGGAAAAGCGAATGCCATAATATGGTTTATTCGTTTGAAAAGAAAAATGAGAAATTAAAAGATATATAATTAAGCGGAAAAATGTAAATAAAATAAAAAAGGTAAGATTAGGGATTAATAAAAATCAGAATTTTAAATTATAATCAAAGCAAATTGTACGTAGAGTTGTCAAATAATTAATTACTCAAAGTTTATTTGATTATTTAACGATATTTGATAAGCTTTGAACAAGATGTTAAGTTATCGAACAACCTTTACTTGATAGCTGGACAATTTGATTAGTGCATAAAAAATTAGAATTTAACTAGCCGACAAAAATAATAAGAGTTTGATTAAAACTCAAAACGTTTCCTTTCAATTTTTTATAACTTGTATTTTTTTTTATTATATTTTTTAAAAGATTAAGAAAAAAAATACTTGGGAAATCGAGAGTAACTTATTTTTAAAATTTGAAGGACTCAAGAGTATAGTTAACAATAATGTTAGCATAAAATAATTAAATCATAAATTGGGGCTTAAAAGCTTAGTTTAATTATTAGTAAACAAAGCGAGTACTACTGTTAGAATAATTAATGATGTGGTCTAGGTCCATGCGGACCAATGTGATTCCACGGGTGGCTAGCATGCATGGTGGATAGCTCCCAGCCTCCCACGCTGCCACGCAGTCCGGTGATGCACTCAAAGATGAAATGATGGTGAGAAGCATAGTAAAATGAATAGATAACTCATGTGTGATGCAGAAATTCAGATAATGCCGTGACGCAATCATCCATTTGAATAGTGTTTTGATGGTGATGACGCCACTACTACTGTAGTAGGTAAACACCATAAACTTCCAATTTCAAATTTCAATTCCCTCATGGCAAATAGAGAGCAATATCAAGATTGTCATCGAGATATCACTGTACTACAACAAAACCATATGTATGATTATGATATTAATCAATATATCATACCAATAATGTTAATAATTTTTGGAAAATTGTTTAAATGATGTTGTATTGTTTTTTGGGTGTCAATTCAACATTATTATCCAAAATTGAGAACATATGTTAGCACTCTAGTATACCATAACAGATCATTACAAATATATAGTTTGCATGTTGAAGTTATTACTTATTAGGTTGTGAAACATAGATATGTAGTTCAGGAATTGAATGAGGTGATCATTGATGAGCTTATTGATCATGGAGAATGTCCAAGAAAAGGTTGCCAACATGTATTGCCTAGGTCAAACACAGTTCATTTATTTCGTTTATTGAATCTCTGTTTAATGAATATCATCAATTTGAGACAGTCCAAGAAGCAAAATCATTGTTTTAAGCACTCATGTACTCATATTGATCGCTGGATATATATGCTGTCAATTATTAAGATTCGAAGCCTTTAACCCAAAATTGTTTGAATCATACAATGACAAAATGTGCATGTAATGGACCGATTTTCTAATGGTTCAATGAATTATAGTGAAGGCAATTGATCGTGAAGATTGAGGAGTCATATCACGTTGCTAATAGGTTAGGCATTAGATACAATTAATTTGTGCTTTCTCCACGTGTAATTTGAGAATGCGCATGCACATTTACCACAGGGAAAGAGATGCCTAGCTATTGCCTAGCCTGCATAATTCTACCTTGGAGTAAAATCATTTCAAATCAACTTCATGTCAGATTTTGATATTAAAGATTAACCTAGCTAGCTGCCTTTCATAATTTTCATATGGTCAGTTTATTTCGACCCTAACTAATTAATGGCTTATTGAGGATCAATCTCATAATTTTTTTATTCTTCAACTTCTGGAAAGTGGTAACTCCACTACCTCTATCTGCACAAGCTAAGAGAATGAGAGATCATATATACCCCCCAGGCCACCACTATACTTTCCAGGAGGAAAAGTCAGTTTCAAGACTTGTAAAAAATTGATTATTGATTACATTAGCTACTTTGAAAGAGAAAGAAGCTTGGAACCTCCATCAATGTGTATATCTTAAAAGAAGTAAAAGACATGAGGTAGCTTAAAGCCCTTTTCCTCTTATCATAAAATTTCGTAGACCATATATGTATGTATGCATAGTCAACTCAATTTTATCATAAGTTTCAATATAGTGAAACCCTTTTTCTTGAATTTGCAGATTTTTTGTTTACTTTGCTTTGCTTTGCAAAAGCTTTGAAGAAAACACATTCTCTTGCATGTGACCTGACATTAGATAGGGACCAAAAATAGGCCATTGCCCCCCCACCCCCTCTCTTGACAAATGGAAAGAAAAGAAAAGGAAAAAAACAGAAGAAAAAAAGAATGAACACAATGACTTTGATTTGGTGGGAGATTAAACTTATCAGCCACCACCACTTGGCCGAAAGAAAACCCTATTGAGTGAGTCAAAAATTTATTTTTGAAGTGTTGAGATTGAGGACATAACATGGTTTTTGGACCCCATATGAAGACTTTCAAGGCCTTTGAATTTTGAAGAAATGAAAGGCTATCTTTCGATGTCCAAGCACACACACTCATTTTGCTTCTTGGCTTGAATTTGATGGGGACCTAAGTTAAGTAGTGTGCATTAGTAAGATCCCACTCTAAGTGCTTTTGGAAATAAGGGATAGTAGCTAGGTAAGCTGCCGCCAGTGGCTGCATTTGCATATATATAATAGTGTTAGTATATTATTGAAAAGTAATTGAATTAAATTAAACTATGAAGTAGCGCATGAGTGTGGAAACAACATGGGGTTATATTGATTACAAATGAAGGAGTTCTGTTCCACTTTAGCTAGACATTCCCCAAAGAGAATGGTCCCAAAACGAACACTTTAGAAACATCTTAAGATGATGCCCTCCTCACTCCCACCCCAATTGCCCTAATTAATGAACTCTGTGCACGTGTGTCATCATCATTGTACGTACGTGGTAGACCGAATTATTCGTTTACACGCACGTGTTTTAGGCCCAGGCCATCTACGTTTTCTGTTTAATTACTTGCCTTTTCTTGTAGTAAAACTTTACAAATCAGTAAGAAGTAAATCCACTTGTAGGCCAGAGCCACTCGTTTTTACCATCGGACAGGACATGACAGGACTGAATTTGATTCAAGCGCCACTTTTTATTTTCTTTCTTTCATTAATAATTGTTTATTTTTTTATTAAGAAAAAAAAAAGATCCTCATTCTCTTTATGTGTGTAATAGAAGTTGGCCAATATTGGCTTTTGTTGATTCATGCTTAGTTAAACCTATGTCATGCTTTCAGGGGTTTTAGATAGGTTGAAGAATCTTAATTCAATCTCACCAATCATCCGAGCTATATTAATATCATTAGTTTACCATTTATTTTTTTGGTCTATTGATTGATATGATAATAATTTTATTATATATCATTTATCACATCAAGGTGACAATTGATAAAATACTGTTATATCATAAAAAATGTAAAAAAGAATTACAAAAATTAAACCAAATTAAAGGATATATTGAAAAGTAACCCTGATACTAAAAATTTAGATTTTATAACCTTAATCCGACTGTTTGATGAGATTTTCTTGATCATTAATTTTAGATACGCATATATATATATATATATAATAACTATTATGCGTTAAAGGTTAACTAAAACCTTTAATTATAAAAATTATGAAATCTAAATTTTCAACTCCTAGATTATATCCAGAAATGCAAAGCCCACTATTCTTTAGCAACGAGGAGAAGGTTGAAGGTTGAAAACTTCACGATTCTTGTTTTCCAAAACTAAAAACGGCAAAAAAAAAAAAAAAACAAAACAAAAACAAAAGAGGAAAGGTAACCCTTCAAACGAAGATAAAATCTCTAACAATGAATTAATATAGATTGGACAGACTAATAATATTTCCAGTTAATCTATTGCATCTGTTGTGCCCATAGAAAAAGTGCTTTCACTACGTGGTGTAATGCTTCAAGTCATACATGGAACTCATAACTTCTCAAGAAATATTCCTCCATTATCTAAGATTCTCAGCATTTAATGATTACATTATATCTCAAAAAGTTTCCTAATCATGTCAGGTAATCAAGCTCAGCAATGAATAATCTGTAAAGCTAGATGCTTTCCCTTACTACGTGGTGCTTGCTGATTGTGATTCTATTATTATTAACATCGATTTACAGGACTACAGTGGAGTAAGACGAGTAAATTAGAACATTATAAATGAATAATTAACAAGGTTGAATATACTCTTTACAGTTTGCAGTGCTTATACAATATGTAAATTAAAATCTAACTTATTGGCAGTTCACTTTACATGAAACTAATCTCTCGTCTGAGTCCTAGTTTACAAAATCAGATCAATACAACAATTAAGCAGGATTTTCTTCCTCGTTGTCAGACAAAACAAATCTAATAGTGCAAATATAAATATTGTGGTTCGAATCCGATCAGATTTGGAATGGACATTGCTGCTCAACACTCGAACAAATATTCTGCAACTTGCTTACAATGCTAGCTATAGTCCTTGGAAGCTGATTTTACATAAGCTGCACTTACAAGAAGCTTGTGCCCAGTGAAAGGTCATTTAGATTTGCAAGTATCTGTGAACGTGTTGTTCCAATCTGGTGAGCGATTTCAAGTTGTTCTTCCAATGGAAGCATCTCATAACTGCAAAAACGAAATTATATAAGACTTAAATAAGGATACTCTGGGTATTATTTTGCATTCAACATCTTTCTTGGGGTAGCATGTTAAGAGTCCACATGAGGGAAAACCTCTGGCATTTATGAGAACGATTTCAGAAGAAGATGCAAACTTACTGGCCAAGCAGCTCACAGTCAACTATACTGTCAGGACCAGGCCGATGAGCCTTTCCATTTGAACGGAACTGGCGGAAAGATCTTGGATTTAAGCCAGCAACATGTGGAACAGCATCGACAAGCTTTTTCTGTAGGGACTGCAACCTACGAAATGTGAGTTCATCAAGAGGTGCAATACACCCAATGCTGCCATCCAGGGTACCAAACAATAAAGCAAAGCGATTAGTTTTATCAGATCCTGCAGCAGCACCAGTTCGATCAGATGAAGTAGAAAGCATCTGCAACCGCAAGAATTTTGTCACGTGGGCACCAACATGAAATTCAGCCCTCGAAAGAAGTTTTTGTCCCTTCCAACTCTCAGACATCTTTGGCGCATAATAGAAAATCTGTTTTTAACACAAACAAATTCAAAGAAGTAAAACAATAATATCTCATCAAACGATCAACCTCCAATATCATTAGTTTCTGTAACTGCATCCTTCTCACAATGGAGTATTAATAATTGAAGACCTCAGAAAACAAAGAAGTTCCAAATGCAGATTTCCACACAAATCCTAATACATGTTTACAGAATTTACTAAGAAAAATCAACATATAAGATTTTGTGCATATACTAATAATTAGAGCTATATCGTGTAGCAGTAAATATACATTCATGCTTCTTTCTTCTCTCTTCTGTTGACTTAAATTAAATTTACAAGCATGGGCCCATTTAACCAAGCATTCTTCACGTTGAGGCATTAAGTATACCATAGGAAGGTGCCAGAAATAAACGCTGAACAGCATAGTAGAGCAGGATATACATAAAATCAGTTAACATGTAGCAACTGAATTATTGAATTGAAGTAAATGACAGACAACTCATACCGCTGAAGATGCCAAACCATAAAAATTATAAAGCTTATTTTCTTTAAAAAAGATGCCAACTTGACTAATATGAGGAGTCAACCAAGGTGGTTTCTCAAATGCAGTCAGTCTTGCTAAAGAACTTTAATGAAATACGAGCACTTGTAGTTAGATTGTCTCTATGCTGTACCTCGAAAATTTTTCAAAAACCAAAGATGCTTTAAGTGGTTATTCCTAATCACTGGCTCCTGATATAACGAATGATTTTGAACTGATAAAGTATTAAACAAATTGAAGAAATGTACGAAATCTATCACAACTATCTCATTTTGCCAACCTAAATCTGGCTGACAAGCAACAAAATTCCACACACAATGAAGCAGCTTACCTGAACATTCTTTTGATCATCAGAAACCATGAGACTCAGTGTACTTCCATCTATCAAAAATTCTGTTGCAAAACAATCAAGTGAGCCAAAATCTTTGGCTAACAAATTAAGCTGAGCTCCTTGTTCCTTCCAACTAAGAAAGTATATACTTTTATGAATGTCACCAAGTAGTATAAAATTTTTTACCTGCAATACTCAGGTTTTAAACAAATTAGAGATAAGAACATAAACAAAAATCATTTTATGGATATACCATGTATCACACTGAAGCCAAAGAATAAAAACTCAATTAAAGAAAACTATGCATTTTATAAAAGAAGAAATTGAATTCCAGAAAAGCTTCAAGTAAAATATGCAAACATGAGTGCTTTTATCATCCTCCAACCAGACATAAGTCAGGTTGCAAAGGGCGTATGAGACAACTATAAATTGAAATCCCAACAAGCGACATCATTGCTATCAAAACTTTGTAAATAAAATAACACATTTACTATCTTAACCCACTTACCATGGTGAGTAAACATTTACTATCTTAACCAAAAGGAACATTATATAAATAAACTCCTATCATTTTCTAGGTTCCCTTGGATGACCAATTTGGTAAAACTGATACAATCACATGCCAATAGTATTTAAAATAACACCATAAACATTCTTTGACTGTATGTGTGTGTATGTGTACATGTGTATCAGAGTAAGAGAAATCTAAGTAAACAAGCAATATTCATATAAAGCAATCTATTTTCAATAGATAATTAAGTTTTGTTAAAATTAGATTACAAAAGTAGGCATCAATCCCAGTCCCTTAGTGAAAGCGTTCAAGGTAAATCCAAAAAGCTCATTCCTTCTAGCCTTCCCCGCTCTTTTTAATAACTGGAATACTAATAAAGGTTGTGGCATCTGTCACTTTAGCAAAATCCATTCATGCAATACGTTCTCTTCCTAAAACAGGGCATTATCCACTGGTAGCTAAGAGTACTAAGATACCAACCTGGGACACTATCACTTGTAATATGATTCTACTAGTAACGAACGAAGTCCACTGAATACAAGCAAAATTAAAATAATTCAACAATTTCACCATAGAACTCCCTCAAACAAGACTAAAAACTCAAAAAGGTACGATACAACAGCTACCCAATCTTTCGAATAAAGAAAAAAGAAACCCTTTCAAATGATAATCAACAAACAGTGAGACACAATTGTCAGGCATCCAACTAATATTTAAGCATAGTTTTAAACCTTTTGCCAGTGAAGGGACAAATGGTCAAAACTTTCTATTTCCTTTTTACACAAAAGTCACCATTTTAAAGAAAAAACCCTGGGCCGCCTGGATTCAATCACATCAAAAGTATTAACCATGAGCAACCAACCAAACAATAACTGAACCTTAGAGGGGACTTCTACCGGCCGTATAAAATCTGCAGGCCGAAGTTCACACAAAATAGTCTAATAACTGCATTCTAAAAGACTCCAAATGTTCTCTATCTTGCTTCTTTAATGTGAATTTCAATTTCTCATAGTAACAAAATGTATCCACTCCCTTTCTATGAAAACCAAACTCTTGTCACCATTCAATCAATTTTCATTGTTTCAAACTAGTAACAACCACTAAAAACTTTTCTTTCGCCCTCGCATAACACAATAACAACTATGACAATAATAGCAATGATGATACGATGACGTTGCTGATGAATGAAACAGTTAAATCATACTCAGAGATTAAAATCAAAGAACTCACGCCAAAAAAGAACAAAAATTCATGAATCAAGTAAGCATTCCCTTTTTCCATCAGAAAAGAAGTTTAGAAGTCAGATATAAGTGCTAAGACAGCAAAACTTACAATATTTAAGCTCACAACGTAAAGCGGCGGAGCATCATAAAAGGCAATGCCATTCAACTCAGTACCAGTCCACTTGTGTAAAATAATTTTGGGGCCAGAAGCTATCAACAAATGACCTTGAAGAGAGGCTAAAGCAGATATAGCACCCTTCAATTCCTTTGAATAAACTTCTGTTACCTAAAAGGTTTATGATTGCATTAATTACGTACATTTGGAAATTACGAACGGAAATCAAAGGGTCTGAGAAAATAAAAATCCTTCTGCACTGGTTAAAATACTGAATAAGTGAAAAGAGAAATAGAATTGAACTAAAAAGGAGAGCCATGTGATCCAAACATACCAAACTTTGAGGATTATCACCATTTCTTCCAACAGAAAACAAAAGGACACGTCCTCTTGCTGCAACATCCTCCCCTTGTACATAAGCAGTTCCAACAGCCAAGAGTGTTTCATTCTCTTTTGTGGTTGTATTCTGAAGTAAGATACAAAAGGAGGAATATCAGACTCTAAAATAGATTTGCTAATAATAAATAACATGTACTCCCATTATCCCACAAAAATTGTCCTCCATATTTTTCTTCGCTCATGGTGATTTTCCATTTTGAAGAATTCCATGCTACATATGTACCAATTACTAACTTTCCACTCACCATAATCTACTGACTAAGCTGTAATTCCAACTAATTGAGATTGGTAAATGTCAATCTTGGATAATAAAATCTTTTTTTTCTTGATAAAATGCCACCATTCATGGTAAAAGACAGGCAGATCTAATTCTGCAATTTTCAATAAATTTGATTCAAATACCACCAACTTTCATACTTAAACCTAACAGAAATAAAAAGTAGAAACCAAAAAGCATCAAATCTAAATTTATTTTCCATACAATAAAAATTTAATCCCTAATAAACCTGACCTAATTAGACTTAATTTAATCAACCTCATCCTAAGAAGTCCGAACCCTAATTTTCTCACTAATTCTTCTTGCACCTCTTCTACGCATCTAAAATTCCTGCATACATCTTGATTTCATCAACTGGTCTCCGTATAGTATGTCTTTCTAGGCCTTACCACGTCATTGGAATTATTTCTCACACTTTGAAGTGGAAAATGAACACCAAAATCAGCAAGAAATTAAAATATTTTGAATGCAAATGTTACCTTTTTACCACGATCCTTTCCAACTCTTCCCGATAAACATTAAAAAGGGAATAACTATAAGTCTACAACACTAAAGATAGTTTGAATGACAAAAGAGTGAACTTACAAACAGTGTGACAACTCGCACAGTTAGTGCATTTTCAGAACTTTGCATTGGAATTGTAGCCCTTGTTTGCCAAGGGCCACCATTCCTCTCCGGTTCTAGAATTCGAACCTCAAATTCATCTACAGCATAAGTTCGATGGAGTTCAGAAGTCAAATTGTGATTGTCAGTTTGATGGCCAACTTCTTGATCAATCAGTGATGAAAGAACTTGATTCAAGGGCTTGAGAACCTGATATAGAGCACAGAAATGCAAGAAAATTAAAATTTTCCTGATAACAAATAATTGAACACAATATCAACTAAATAACTAAAATTGATATTGGGTTTCATGATTTCACAAATGTACAGATTTTTCCGTTCTTTTTTTTTTTTTTTTTCCTCATAAGAAACAAATGAACACAGTATCAACTANTACAGATTTTTCCGTTATTTTTTTTTTTTTTTTTCCTCATAAGAAACAAATGAACACAGTATCAACTACACAACTAAAGTTATCAGAACCAAAAAAAAAAAAAATCCTGCAATTTCGTATCCAACTTTTTATTTCCAGATACCCAAGACTTCTGTAATTCAATTAAGAATGACTCTATGCAAATGGTGGTGCTTATAGATTATGTAAGTAAGAAAATAATTTTAAAGATGCTACCTACGAGAGAATTAAGACACTTATCAACATGTTGACAATGCTGAGGAAAATAGAGAGTGAGAAGAACAATAGTCTTGCATTATATCAAAATCCAAGCATCCAATTTAACTAAGTACCTCACAACTATATTAAACACACTAAACGTGGTGGTTGGAAAGCCTAATTGAATAATTAAATATATCAACAAAAAAGCTAACAACTAAATTAGTTCGGAAAAACCACTTCTGATCCATGAGTTGTACTTGGCTGGCTGCTGCATTAGTTTGTTAAGATTTCTTTTTCTTTTCTTTTTTTTTCCTTTAAAAATTTATGCTAAATGTAAATTAGAAATTATTAGAAATACAATAAAGAAAAACTGCAAATGAAACTAAGATGTAAACTCACAGGAACTGAAACTATTAGCGGGTATAAATTCTTCTCGGCAAAGTAAGTGACTTGATGTGGAGTGGCTTTCAACGGAATCTAACAAAGCATTAAAAATTTTCATTAAAGCGGAAACAATTAATTCTCAATAAATTTGATTCCATTTACAAGTATTGTTAACAAGAATAAGAAAGAGACCCACTTTTTGCACTGGCCAATGGTTGTCATAGGTTGATATAGATGGCAACTGGCAGATCTTCAAAATTCCCTATAAATTTGAAAGAAAAATCCATTTCAAACCATTATGCATAAGCCTTGTCTCTAAAGGTGGCACAAAAATAGCCAATTAAGTAAATGTTAAAAGTCTGACCTGTGATGTAACATATATAAGTCCATGATTACAATTCACATTGTGAAGAACAGTAAAGGCTACAATAGATCCATCACACAGCTGCAAGAAAACAGAAATCCAAGTGGAGGATACGTAATGAGACAAGAAGCACATTTGTTGATAATATAACAGCTTCAAAATATAATAAATACTAAAAGCAGTGATCACTAAAGACAATTTGTTTGTTGAAAAAAGAAGATAAAACAAGATACAAAAAATAAATAAATAAATAAATAAAAAATAAAGGTACAAGGAAAAAGGACTTGGTATAAAATACATTATATAGATGGTCAGAGACACAGAGATTGTTAAAAGAAAAGGAATTAAATATATAACCAAAGACAAACTCAAACTCACATTTAGCAATGCTGAAAAAATTCAAAATTATTTATTCTATTACAAAATTCAAACTTAAACCTTAAGTAAATTTTAATAAGAAATCTAAAACAAATTTAATAAATTATCCTGCACTAGATTACTTCCTTTTTTTGAATGAAAACTGTATCTCTGACCTGTGGATGCACACGAAGCCTCTCTCTGAATACCATAAACCAAGCTGGCCTTGAACCAGAGAGGAAAAACCCTTGATGACCACTAATATTTTTGAAAATGGTAATTCTCTGGCATGGGGCTTCACTTGGCGACTCCTCCCTTGTGTATGCATCTAGTGGCACACGTACAAATCTCAAATTCCTAAGCCTAGAAGCACTAGCATTAGTCATATTACCAGAACCTTGAGCAGACAAACCCTCACTTTTTGAAGTACTCTCTTGACCTTCATATAGGAAAGCATGGTAACAAAGAATAGTCCCATCTGTCAATATCCCAAAAAGAAATGGCCGACTATGATGTCCAGACCATCTTTGCATGGCCAACTCAACAACCTTCATGTTCTGGATATTTTCTTTCCGGCCATGGCCACTCACTTCTTGAGAACTTTTGTTAATCTCCGTCTGGGAGTCTTTGAGAGATTCCCATGTATAGGTATCACAAAGGTGAGTTCTTCCAGATAAAAATTTATCCACAGTATAAACACAATTAAAATTTGGGATGTCAAAAATTTCCAGATCCCCAGTCTCATAACAAACAACACAGTATATATCTCCCTGATCAAGTGGCCCACCATCAGCACCATCAATGGACTCCCCAATGCCAGTAGAAAGCCAAGCATCAGTACTTGTTTTCCTGAGCCACGGCTCTGGTCCTTTATCATGATACAGGGTGCAAGCAGATATTGGCTTCTTAGAGCTTTCAATGGCAGCCGGAGTCTGTATAGAAACAGTGCAAGTAGAAGGATCTGTAATTCAAAGTTCAAGATGAGCCTGGTCAAAATTCCAGAACAAGAGCAAGAAAAAGAATAGTAAAAGAGAGCACATGTTCATACACGTATAATTACTACATATATGAACCTATACCTATGTAATTGCGTGCATTTCCTCAACAGCTATATATGCCAGTACCATCTTTCAATTAATGTCAAGGTTTAAAACTTCAGGAAACTTTAAAAACTTTATACAATGAAGAGCGCCAAACTCAAACACTCTAAATTTCCACCAACATTGTACTATTAATCAAGGTCCAGAGAACAGTTAGTAACGTTGACACAAAAAACTTCAGCCCTCTAAAACGCAAATATATTCTTATCCCTGACATAAGAACTTATTGGTGTCATGTAATGTTTTTCAATTACATATATTATATACGTAAATTTAAAGGGATAAGCTATTATTAAGTATTAACAGATAGGCATAACTTCCCAATCTCTAATCCTGGCAATTGTTTTATATTAATAGTAAAAATAAATAATATTTCTTAAAAAAATAATAATAAAAAAAAAATTGATTCATTAGATCCAATCTGCATTCATTTAAAATGCATAAGTTGCAACACCAAGAATAAGAGAAGTAACCGTGTAATGAATATATAACCTTTTCCTCTATAATATGTTTATAAAAGATTCTAGTTTTATCCACTATAATGTACATAGGTGGGAAAGTAACTTTAACAGGAAAGTTGCATACTAAGAAGATTGGTAATACACTAGATATTACTCAAAGATATTAAAGAATACTCATTAAAAGAGAATACCTCCAATGAGAAGCCGGATACTTCCATCACTCATTCTTACCAATACATATGGATCAGCAATTGAAACAGACAACACAGTTGAATTCTCAGAACCAGAATTAGATTCAGAGTTTTGAACTCCAAAGCCTAAATCTTGAGTCATAAAAGAACCATCTAAAATCCGAGCACCACGTTCATAGACCTGCACAACTCGACGCCTAAAGAACAGAGGAAGATAAGCAAGAAGCAGATATCATAAAATGATGCAAATATCCTTATTGAAACATAAGTTGACCTAAGACAACCTCATATCCTTTTTTTTTTTTTAATAATTTAATATTATATTTTGGCAGCCACATACTGAGCACATTTTATGATCCATCTTATGACTGAGAAACAGGAATGTCATCAGACAACAACATGGAAAAAAATAGCCAAACAATCTACTTAGAAAACTATACAATTTTCATTCAACCACGCATTATGAATTTATTTTTTATGGAAATGCTATAACGAAAAAGAGAATGAGCTGTCCTAAGCCCCAAGGACTCAAAATTCTATACAAAATAAAATTCAGCTTCCAATCTGTAAACAGTAAGAACATTCTTTGATCACTTTTCATGTTTAATTACAGCGCCATTTACATTTATTGTCAAACTTGGATGAAACTTGCTAATTTAGGAGTCAAACCTTCGCATATTAGCAAGAATCACTAGGCAAATAATTTAATGTCACATTGTATAATAATTATTAAATCCAGGAGATAGATACAAAGATGCAAGAACTGAGAAGTATGATAGTGGGTAAAAACCCAGGAGAATAACAGAAGATTAGCAGGTTAAATTAACTAAAATCATATCTTCCTCCTGCAACCCCTTCCAAATTTTACGCCAAATGAAACAAACATTGTGTTGCCATACAAAATAATTAGATGTTATTGTATAACATTTCTACAACAAATCAGGCAAACAATGAAATATTTACTACAGCAATATTATCATGTTCAAGACATTAGGCATATTCTCACCTTCCAAACAAATTCCCAGCAGCTATCGTTCTTCCTTGCACAAAATAGTCAACACTTTCAGTGACTTCTGTCAAAAGATCAGCTGTTTCAAGTACCTAGTAGCAATATTGCAAACATTACCGCATAGAGTTAATTATCTAATGCTAATTTCACCACAAACATCTAAAAGAGAAAATCAAAATACAGTGAAATAAAACAAAACAAAACAAAAATGATATTTGAGATCTTCTATTTCAGCTTCATCATGTAGACCTCATATTTATATATATGTGTGTATGTGTGTTTGTGTTTGTGTATAGGAGACAAAATGATTTTATTAAAAGAAGAAAGTACGAAGAAAGTACAAAGAAGATTAAATGAAGCAAAGGTCCATAACAATTGAGAGAAAACAGAAAGACCAAACAAAAATAATCTCCCCTTATATATATGTGCAGCCTAGACCTATAACGTGCAAACAAATTATGATACCAGGACTAATAAATAGTACTATATCTCAACAGTGAATGCAAAGATAAAAGCCTCTGGACATCTATAATCGTTTAATTGTTGGAAGTGCCAAAGACTGTCCTTTTCTAATTAAGAATTAGAAAAGAACAATTACTTGACACAACAAGAGTAAATCTAAGAAACAGCCATCAATGCCGATAAAAAGATACTGAGATCCTGAGGCTCACAAATGATATTTATTATATGTCAAAATAATATAAAAATATGCCTATCAAAAGAATGTAGTTTCCATCAACAACATAAAATCTAGAAATTTTACAGACATCTTCAACTTCTATTCAACGAAAAATTGATTAGTTTACCATTGTTCTAGCCTCCAAACTTATAATTAAATATGCATGATACTCATCATCATAGGCAGCCATTTTAGAAGAATCAGCATTATGGCTTCGTGAACTCTTGTGGTAAACTGTCCAAATTCCTTTGCAACCTGGCAGTTCAACCTACAGAATGGAAAAGTGAAATTATTAAATGATATATACAAGTTTTGTTTCTCATCAAACCAATGAAAGGCGCACAACCACACATATGGGGCTCTTAACACTTTTAATTACACCATAGATTTATAATGTGCGGTACTAAAAATGTGCACATAGATAAACAATTGCCATTAAGAAAAGTAGTTATCCATATCTATGCACTATGGGGCATGTGATTTCAGTCATCCCATTTTCTAAAATCACCCATCAGATAAGTGACAACGAAAATCATACAAAGTCAAATTAGGACAGGAAGGGGGCAGAAGAAAGATAAAATCTTATGAATGCGAGTACATGCAGCCATGTATAAGATTTCTGTAGAATTATAGGGAGATTTAATTTGATAGTCTGTCAGCAATGTTAGGGGCTAAGATTGAGAAGATCTACAGCTAAAAGATTCTTATTCTTATCCCATGATTTTAGGAGATTTGGTTGTTTGTTAACAAATCTTTAGATATGAGTTTCCGTCTTAACATTTTTTTTTTTTTAGATGTTTTCTGATTTTTTCCTATGTTGTAAATATCCCTAAAATAGATGAGGATTATCATCTATATATTTAGAGGGGAATGTAATCCTTTGAAATAATGGAATATTGATTTTTTCATTCCAATTCAATATGGCTAAACTATAAACCTTATAAGAAATAGTGTGGCAATCCTCTCTTAGCTCTAACAAAGCATTACATGCAACAATATCGGAGCAAGCACATGATCTCATACAAGTGATGTGCTGCACATGTTAAATAGCAAAGGAAAGGTTGCAAAACTGGCTACTGTAAATAGACATATATGATTCCCTCCTTACTTTTTATTTCTATACAATAAACTCAAGCAGTTACAAATTTTGCATCCCTCTAGGAGACGCACATCGAGGAAACCACGCACAATTTCAGACTATTTATCGTTGTCCTTCTCTTTTAACTTCAATTTTTTAACAAAGGCCCTATTGAATAAACGATAATGAGGCTAATACATTTTCATGATGGAAAAAAATTTATGAATGGACAATTCACAAACCTCAGTAATCATCTCTGGGCGAATTGACTGCCGAAGTACACAGAGAGCACCATTCTTTCCATGACCAGAACAGCACACCTGACAAATTTAAAGAGGAAAAAAATTCAGTAATTGAGAGAATAACACCACTGAACCCAATCCAACCCCCACTTCACTAAAAGCACCACCAAAAAGTAATCCATGTTCTTGAACAGTGAGATAATTTTCCTGTAAATCATTAGTCAATTAAAAAAAAATTTAACAAATAGCCTAGGCCAAGGCAATATTAAAAGCAACCAAGAGATATAGAGGCACCACAACATGCAAAAGGATGTCACGAACATGTTCAAGTTAAAGCCAGTAAAACTTCACTATTCTATGTTTCTTTCCTTCAAATGCACAAATCCCAAAAATTCGCAACTGAGCTCACAAAACTAACCAGTTCATAATTACTTTGCTTGGAAATTCCAGTTGCACTTGCATCAGCATTTATCCTCAAGCCATAAGAGAAGTCCTTCAAGGGTCCGATGTTAACCAAAGAATCTCTCACAGCAAATGTGAAATTTTTCTGCATGCATGAGGGGAGAAAGCAATATTATTAGGTAACGAAGATAAACAACAAAAACCATATAGTATGTCATAGACTGTTTGTCAGTTTTGTTAAGAAAATAAAAGATAACTTATCAACAATAAAACCAACAGATAACACTAATGCTTTCCAATCACCCTGTCTTTGTTACACAAAAGACTGAACAATCAGAAAGCTCATGAATAAAAACAGCAATTCTCAAACCAACCAGACACGAAAATTTCAGAACGATCCCTACTAGTCAACTTTCTAATATAGTTGAAAAGAATACAGCTGCAGTAAAGGTCAAGGCAGTAAAATATTGCTCCAATCTTGCAGAGCTTATATAGTAGTAAGAGGCTTGACTAAACTTAACAGTCAAAGATTCATGAATAAATACTTATGGACTTAGTAAAGATTTAATGGGTTGTGAAATGGATTATAACTATTATCTGACAGCTTAAGATTTAAAACAAGCAAAATTGGCCAAAAACGAATTGCAGCAGATAAATTCTGTAAGAGTAGTGAAGTGGTAGAATATTATCAGATAAAATCTTTTACAGCCACCATCTTAAGTTCTTAGGATAGATCATGAAGAATTATCAACTATTATTTCTGTTGATTTTGTTCTCCTCTCCTTCCCAGGAGTTTTAACCTCCAAATTTCATAAATTGGTCATGCGTGAAATGTAACACAGGAAAATTACTAGAGAAATGGTCCCGCAATAATATTGAGAATGACACACCACCTGTGCTGATTCCGTGTTGTTTGGAGCTGAACCATATAAGGAAAGCTCCTCGCCACTAACCATATCTTGCAAGGCATCAGAAGAAGACCTCCGTAATCGCTTTGCTGAAGGGGTATCACCTTCTGTATCACCAAACTAAAGAAAAAAAAAAATTGAAAGCAGAAGAAATTATGGCCTTATTAATTTGTGAAAACTGTAAAAGAAATATTAAAAAAAATAGAAAAAATAATGAAAACAGTTGCAAATTTCAAAGAAGTCCAAGATTTGTTGGGAAAAATGCAGTGGAATTTCTTTTGATGTGCATGGGAAAGTGAAACATGAGGACTTGTTAGTGATAATTAAGGGCAAGAAAATAAATTACACAATCAACTAGAATGACTAAAAATTAAAATTTCAAACAAATATTACTATAATAGTGTTGAAGAAAGATTATAAAATCCTAAAACACCATTAAGGTGAACTGTGTCACACTGAGAAGCAAAGAGAAGTTCATGACATCTGCACACCTCTTCCTTCAAACCTGATATCGACATTGAGGCTCCTGATCCACAAGTAAATTGCACAAGCAAACTGTCTCCCAACCGACTACCCAGAAAAAATAGCGAATTTCCAATTGTTGTAATGTCCTGTAACATTTTCAATGGATTTTACAACGCAACTATAGTTCAACACCAAAAAGTAAACCAACATGGTATAGAGATTCAGAGCTAAAAGTAAATAAATAAAAAGGTCCAACAGATGCAACTAACCGAAGTGAGCACCGAAGGATTAGACTTGGAAAGATCGAGTCTCTGCACAACGCTTCAATAGAGAAAAGAAAAGAATGAATTCATCAACCAAAAGAAATGCAAAAAAGGGATATTTCAAATGATGTAGATACAAATTTGGACTTGGGAAAAAGGCTGGTCAGACCAGCTTTTTTATTGAAAAGCCAAGACCGTAGGCCTCAAGAAGAGACCTTTCTTTTTCCAGCGCCTTCTACATATAGAAGGCGCTTTATTTTTCCTTTTTTTTTTTGTTGAAAAGAGCTTAAATATTAATGTTAAACCCACACCTACAAGCTTAAGCTTTTAGGAAAGTGGCAAATTTAACATGGTATCAGAGCAAAGATCCAAGGTTCGAATCCTCATGATGCGAATTAAAAAGAAAAAATATTAGCCCACTTGTAAGACCCAAAAAAAAGAGGCTACTTGTGAGGTTTGGCTCACATGTAAGACCTAAAGAGAGGCTGTATGTGAGGTAAAGATCCACGTACAAGAAGCATGTGAGATGTCCTTGCACGTGAGGGGGAGTGTTGAAAAGAGCTTAAATATTAATGTTAAACCCACACCTACAAGCTTAAGCTTTTAGAAAAGTGGCAAATTTAACCTTTTTTTTTTTTTTTTTTGTGTATGCAGCAAGTAGATATTTTGGATAAAAAAGCCTGTCTCCCTTTTGACAAGAAGAGAAAACTTAGCTTCCCTCTTGCTTTATCTTGGAAAGAATGAAGACAGAAAAAGAATCTTTTCCATCCTTTTAGATGCTTCCAAAAAAGACCACATTTTGGGATCCATACAAACACAACCATAAGGCATTATATCAGACCAAAACTAAATGCAAGCTCATATTCTTTAGCCTAAGGAAATTTAACAAGGGGACACAAAATTAACTTGAAATGAAGGCAAATTCCTACCGCCCATCATAAACAAGGGTCAAAAGTAGTAGCTCCCCTGTTTTTGTTGACAGCAATGCCACATCATTTTGCAACCAAGTTGCATTGGCAGCATCAAGTTCCACAGTGAAACTTGATCTTGGCAGCTCTTGACTGAAATGAAATAAGAAAATGCAACCAACATGAATAAAACTGGGAATTCAACCAAACTAGATGTCCCGGAAGTCAAATTTGTGTAATTGATTGATTACCATGTAAACGAAAACACAAGACAAAGCCTCTACGTATAAATCTCTAAAGAAGCACAAATTGCTTACACATAAGTCTATAGTTTGACAAACCAATTTATAACATTGAAAATTGAAGTTTATTTTTGTGGGGTGAGTGGTAGAAAGAGGCAAGATTCATGACCTGCTATCAACAGGAACAGCATAATTGTTCAAAGCCAATGCACATGAGGCTGACTGCATAAATCAAGAGACAAGCGTGTTATGAAGTATGCAAATTAAAATATCCAGAAAAACTTACACATCACTCAATCAAAACAGAATACAAAAATGGAAAGTTTTACCTGACTATGATAGTGAATTGTATTCGCACCAACCACAAGAACACCACCAATTGGTGATGGCACTGCAAGTAGCTTGTAAGCATCATGTGGGAGATTCTGACAAGACAAAATATAGTTTAATTCAAACATAAGAACACTGTTTAAAAATACATCAATCATCCAAATCGCTAATTTGTAGGCTGTATGGTATAGCTTCACTTCCATCAATATCTTTAGGATATCAAGAACATGGTAAATTCCAGAATTTTCACCCCAAGCAAAAAGCTAAAGTTTTGTCATCATAGAAGTGACAATTAGAAGACAAATGCCTGATTGTTTTCAGATGAAATTTGGCATTTTATGGTCTTGTTGCATGGACTATACCATTTGCTCAGACGACATTTTTATAGGTTGATATGACACTTTTATGTGTAAAGGACACGTATAGATAAATTAGGGATGTAATTGTAACAGTCTCCACAAGAAAGTAATAAAACTATAATTTGATTTATAACTATTTCAACTGCAAGTGTTAAACAAAATCCAAAATCCACCATAAACTGAATTTATGTGAGTAGATTAAGAATTTCTTTCATATAGGTTTAATCTAGATCAGAACATACCATGGCTGACCATATAAGGGGATGCTGCTTTAAAGTTGTGCTGATACTTAGGGCAGAAATCATGCAAGTGTGGTGCTTCCATGAGACACGGCCGGCCCAAGTAGGCTCCCTCTCGTGAAGGATGACCATCACTGGCTCAATATAACCTATAAGATAGATCACATAAGATTAAGAAAGAGTTCAAGCCCCAATTAATTAGCTCAAGAACAAGAGCAAATGACTTTTTTTTTTTTTGGGTAATTTAACTAAAGTATTATTTTAATCTAGTAGGATCAAAACTACTCACATACCTATTTTGTTTAAATAAACCAACATGAAAGTCATTCACAAGCAGCACATCATTCCAATCGCACAAGTCATTGGAAGAAGATACCAACTAAATATAGTGAGTAGGAATGAAGGAGAATTAGCATGTCATTCCTTAGAATGTTCTACTTTTAACTTTTCTTTACACACTATTACTTCTTATTCACTCTTGCCACAGGACTAGTTGTTCTCACCTTAGCTACACAATTTAATATCACCAACTCCATCTATTAATCCAAAAATTAAAAATAAACACTTAGATCCCCTGCATGTAAAGAGTCCTCCAGTGATTCCTTACTTATCTAGTCATTATTCGATATTTGGATCATTTAAATCATTTTATATATCATATATATATATATATTCCATGTAGCTCACATCTTCATCATTACTTCTATTGACAACAAAAGAGATATTTCTGTCTCGTCATTATACTCACATTCCACTACAGAAGCAGTCAATGATAATTAGTCAATCACACTCACCATGTACAAATATAAAATCTTTTACATGCTTCATGTCCAAATCTCTCAAGTTGACTATGTAGGATGACTCAATGCGAGCAGAAACTGAACTTCCAGAAACAAAAGTATCTTCATCTCCAACCAAACCAGATCCACCCTGTCGACCAAAATTTTTCCAGATCGTTAAAAAAATAATAAAATAATGTAACTTCTAAAAATATTCAAGATGAATAAATAAAATCCCACCAAAAACAAATGAATCAATTTTCTAGCAAAACAAGTGGTGCTTGCTGCTGGAGAATAGATGAGAGTACACTTGCCATTGTCTGACATTTTGTTAAAGGTTTGCAAAGTCCATTATCAGACATGCATAAAGTGGACAAAGCACCATCAACGTTTATTCTAAATCTTAAATTGAACAAAGTATGTAGTATTATTTATTGGCAAAATTTATGACTACCATCTTGGTAAAGCTCTTCCAGATACAACTCTTATAAGGAAAGCTTTTCTAGAAGAGTTTTTTCAAATGGTTTAGTTTTGTGGTTGTCAACTGTAGAAGTGCTTTAAGTTGATAAATCATTTGGCAGTGTAACAATAAAAGTGTTTACGTAGTAATAATAAGAAAGGAAATGCAAAAGAATTTTTATCTTATTATCTTCTTTTAAAAGGAGACAATATGAATCTGCTACTGACTATTCACATTAGAGAAAAAGCCTTAGGCCCTTCTAAAAAAAAAGCCCCAAGAAAACAGCTAACTAACAAACAAACCCTTGCCAATTGAGCTAAATAAAAAATAAAGAAGATTCTTGAAAATTTTAAGAAACCCATGCCCATGAAGATGTTAGAAACAAAATTTTGTCTCATCAATTGCTGAACTCTTCCCTCCTTGTCCCTCAAAATGCAATCATTTCCGCACATAACTATACGACAATTAAAACTGTTACTTTTCTAGAACTTGTACAATTTATTTACTGTAAATTCATTTTAATGCCAAAAGAAAGATGGAAGGACATTAAACATATGTTTCATTGAATAAAATGGGGTTATGCCATGAGAGGGTTACAATTGAATTAGTAAAAAAACTAAAAAGTATCGTTGAAATTTTAAAGTTTTAGTAATTCCAAAAGCCATATTGAACGGAAATTAATTCTAGTTGCTGCTTCATTGTTTACAGGCTAGCAGGAAAGCTACCCAATTGCTAGCTAATCAGATACTTGAATAAAGAGAATCACTATAGCAACATACAAAAATATGCAATAATTTTCTAATCTTCACAGAAGGAACAGGCTGGCTGCTTTATTTGCTAGAAATAATATATATCGTCTCCAAGTCCTTTGAAACTTCACTTCAAAGAAATTCAAATCAAGAATGAATAAAACTTTATAGTTAGTACAGAAAGGTCGGTCCTATTTAATCACCTCTGATCTACAAATGTTTGCAACATTAATACAGGTACCCTCAAAATTCAGTATAGTTATACATGAAAAATAAAGTATCAACTCTATCGTTTAAGAAAAATTATTATCTTAAGCATATATTCACTCATTTTTATTCAAGTAAAATTTGTTCCGTAAGATGAGTAAGATCATTAAATGAAAAACTTAAGAGTTCAGAATATTCAGGAAACAATTGTCGTTACATAAATCTAAAAAAATATTTAAGCTTAAAAATATACAAGCCCCAAGAATTCAGTAAAAATATAAAGAAGGCTAAAGAGACCTGAGCAGCCTTAAGCACTATCATTTGCAATCCGTAAACAAGAACGCTGCCACACCTGCCTTGAGGATCAACCTTTACCAACGGGCCACTTGCAAATGATTCTCTACCCCTTTTCAAATGAACCCATTCTGGACCCTCAAAACAATGCATAGAGCTGAAAAAGGATAGCGACAATATGAATTAAGTATAATCTTCCAACATAGTGAAATAAACTATTAGAAAAGGAGAAATGTGTCAACACTTCTAACACACTAAAAGAGTTTATCAGGGAAGCCTACTTATTCAAGAAAAATACCTAGGGAAGCAGTCCTGAAAAACATAAATAGTATGTTAATTCAAGGCAAACCAGCATATGACCAGTCAAACAAAATGAGGAATTACTAAGATATCATACAGATACTGAAGCTTGTTCAATACAAAACTAACAAGTTGGCATGCATTTCAGATAAAATTAGTAGTCTGCTTAAAATAGTAAACCTGATTGAGGTTCTGTTCCCAACTCCAAATTAGTTTCCACAAGAGTAGATTACTAGGCATCATGATAAAATTAACAACTTTTTTAAGCTGGTTATCAAGACTACAATTGCCATGGACTTAAAGAAAAACAAGCTTCTCACCTATACTTGTAAATCATATAAGATACAAATAAAAGGGGGAGAGAAGGCTCAAAACCACACTTAGAGAAAAACAAGCTTCTCACCTATACTTGTAAATCATATAAGATACAAATAAAAGGGGGAGAAAAGGCTCAAAACCACATGCTTCTTATGCTGCAAACAGCAGCTACCCAAATTTAATTGGACATAAGTTTCTCTTGTAGTAAATATAGCTAAATATTTGGAATTAGGAGTATTTTAGTCTCTTCATATTTCCCCAAAATCCCTTAAATTAGCAGCCTTCATCTCATCTTATGCCATATTCCTATTGCAATGCTGGAAAACCCACCAGCTGAGGAGCTAAAAAGTGAATCAAATTACAGCCTGCCAAGAAAGCTTTCACTCCATGAACCGACAGGAAGTCTCAAGTTTGTTTATTTAGCATGCAAGAACCTTTTGCATTAAGAAAAAGAAAGGCATATCAAGTCCTAATTCCTTTTATGTCCTCGATTTCTCAACCACTGCCAACATACTTGCTATCCAGGTTATTTTTAGTTCATCCTAGCAATCAAAGTTAAAAAGAATCGGGGAAAAAAATAATTATTTGGGTTTAACTTTCACATTTTAATAATGGGATGATAAATTGGTTCCTGTTAATGCTAAGAGAATGACTAAAGTCAGGTTTCATTATCTTTTTCTTATAAGCAACTGAGAAATTATATTGAAGTAAAAAACTTGCAAAAATGTATTAGATATCCACGGAGGCGAAAGAGTAAAGAAGGAGAAACAATCCTAAATAAAATAAAGTTAAAGAGGTGAAATCTTTAAAAAGTCCCTTCGACATCGGCAGTTTTTGTCTTACTGACACAGGCAGATGGGGAAGAAAGTAAGTGGTTGCTGCTCAGATAGAGCAAAAAGATTAAGAATGATTGTAAGTGACCATATTCCCCTCAAATGCAGGAGTAGACATATTTCATAAAGTATCAGTTTTGTGCAATTAAGTTGGGGAAAGCTACTAACATCCTCATACCGGCCAAGAGTTTAGCTTTTCCCTTTGCAAATTCTTAGGGCCCTTGCTCATAATCCAATTAACAGTTGCACCTAGGATCAATTCATTCTAAGTTAACTCCTATTTTGTAAGTCTAAACAAAGTACAAGACTGCAAAACGAGAAGTTTGCTCAAAACTATGAACTCTGGTACCCCAGGCTGTCCAAAGCAAACTAACTACTAGGTCACTACTATAGATCTGTATCTTTATGTGATTACTCAAACCTGCAACCACTTCTAGAACTTCATAATATAATGTGGGGTGAGTGCTCCAACTTTCTTCAATTCACCAATACAATCATAGTTGGCTAAGCTGGCAGCATCAGCAATTATTGCGAACATAAAGGCTCCAGAAGCCCTGAGGTTTGCATCAAGAAAAAATAACATCGAGCCAATTTGTGTACCTCTTATTCACAAAGAAAACTAGGTATCATCTCTGATAGGCTCAATTGATGTAAAGATTCAAAGCATGCTTATGCAAGGGTGCACAGAACACCTGAGGTGCCAATGTTTCGCAAAACCCAGGAGCACGGAACATGGTGCAAACTAAGGTATGTATAGTGCAATTAAGCAAGCAACTCACAGACATGACAAATAAATACGCTTGATTGAAGAATGGAAATTGTGTCTATGTCTGTTAACGGCACTTGCAAGTTAGAAGTTAGAAACACAGTATAAATATATAAATTTGAAGCTTATATTGGACTAAAAAGACATATTAAGTTCTTCGGTGACGTGCAATGCATTCAATCAGATAAATTACTTCAAACTTGCAAGAAGTTAATCATCAAATTTTCTAACATTTCCAACATATCCTGTACAAGCCATGAAACTGTACAATCATAACATATAGTGTGCGATAACAAAACTATCCAATCAAGCAAGACCGACAATAATAGCTTTACGTGGTACGAAGTCCGTGAACTGAATCATCAAAGTCCAGCACCGATATTTTGGCATCTTGAAACGCCAAAATAATCGAATCTCTTCTCCTCGAGCTGTTACTCCCTCCTTTCGACAGTATTGCCATTGATTCCACATTGCCATGCAACCTAAGAAAAAATTCAAAAAAAGAAGTTATATGAAAAAAACAGGATTGCGATTTGATATTAAAGTACAATTGCATAACGAAACGACGGTTTCCGAACCTGCAATGGCAAACGAGTTCGAGAGAAGCACCGGAGACTCCATCCATCAAAACGCCACGTTTTGTCTCCCCCGAATTTTTGGACTCTTTGCTGCCGTCTTCCTGCACCCTAACTACATAGATTTCAAGAATGTTAGCGGCAGCAACGACGAGGTCTGGAACGGGGCCGATTCCACGCCTCGAAGGCCACTCAGATTCTATTTCGTCGGTTTGATTTAACGGAATTTGCGGCACGTAGTCGGCGCGGCTGTGGGTGACGAAGCCGGAAGCGCAGTAGTTAATGCCGGTGGGCCAGTGCATCATCTTGTAGGCCGCGAAGCTCATTTTCGTGAATTTTAAAGTTTCGAATTGAGGAGAAGAACAGAGCGAGCGTTGGTGTGATTTGGGTCTTTGAGAGTGCGAAGTGAGAGTGCTTAAACCCTAATTTTTGTGTTTGGCGGGAGGGAGACTTCCGTTAGTTTCCATTGTGGCCTGTTTGTCAGCTGTCAATAAGTTTGGTTTTGTCCCCGTCCTTCTTATTCTCCACTCCACACCGTCTGTTTGAAATTTAAATTACTACGAAACAATTATACTTTCAATTAAATTCGTATTCACATATCAAATACTCGGCTCAATGACTTGATAGTATATTTTGATTAAACTAATTAGAAATTAAATCGTAATACTTTTCATTTTCTCCCTACGATATTCCCCTTTCTATTTTAAAAAAGCTTATAAAATGTTTCATTTTTTTTAATAAGAAAACCTAATGTTTCAAAAATTGGACAATTTCAAATTATACCCTTGTGTTTTGACATAATCTCAAGTAGAAAGTAAGTTTATCATTTTCATCAACAAGACCCCTGA
>JANLJB010031178.1:36299-59549 GCA_026212285.1 Bursera cuneata
CTAAAAAAAAAAAAAAAAAAAAAAAAAAATATATATATATATATATATATATATATATATATATAAAGGCTACTAAATTTTGTTGTTGGACTCACGGAGTACGTGCACAATTGTTAATAATCAGATATTATAACATGCAGACGAATCCACAACATTACACAAAAATAGTACTAATAACATATGATCGAATTGCATATTAATGGCGTGTTTGGAGCCATATATGTAAATTGACGCGCATTCACGTAGAAAACTGTCGTTCATCCTTGAATTGACTCGTGATTTGTTCAAATTATTCTTATTTAAGCATGACTTGTCTCATGAATAAATGTTTGTGGCTCATGGCTCGTGTATGTGAATACTCGTGCATGCATGTTTTATCTTTATATCTTTTTATATAACTTATGGCCGTCAAATAATGTGGTGGGACGATTTTATTTGAAGATTTCCCAGTACACATATACTACAATTGTGCAATAGATTGCACTATAGACTTTAATAAGCGACGAGGAGTTGTAGTTCCACTGATCCATTCATTCTCCTACGATAAGGTATAATACGGAAGATTGGGTGCTAAATGTAATTTTATTTGCATGACCTACACCTAGATTTTGTGTTTGGATTATGACTCGTTTTCTTAATTCAAATTGAATTCTAAAGACTTATGAAAAGTAGAAGAAATAGAAAAATATAATTGTTTAATAAATAGAAGTTCTGATCCTATTATAATTATAAGATCCCGACATAGACTTATAAATATAGGGGTTAGAAAATTAATTATAGAATGAGAGATGTATAATAGATGACTATATATAAAGGGTTAACATCCTCGTAGAGATGTGGGAAGAGAAATGAAAGAGATATAGGCACAACATAGTTCTCTAATATTAGTTATCAGATATAATACTATCTCTTATACTCTTGTATAATTAATATATAATTTAACGTATCTCTTTGTATGATGTGATTTATTTTTCACTTATTACCAATCTTAATATTCAATATATTTTCACATAATTTCTTACATTTTGGACATACGAAATCAAGTCTAGTATATATATTTAGGTGGTAACTCACCACACACCGTAATGCTTATATAATAATTGGACCACATTATCTCAATTTTATATCCTGAATTATTATAAAATTAAATAAATAATAAATTAAATAAATTAATATTTAATATTTTAATTTTTATATTTTATCTTATTATTTTCTTAATATCATTTGAAATACAAATTTTATACTTATACCGAACCACATGGCAATGTCGTCAACAATCCGTGCCTATTTCATAAAACACCTATCTGCCCCGATTCAATCAAAGCATTAGCTTTTCCAAAAGCTTCCACGAAGGCCACGTGGTTTCCTAGTTTTGTATGGTAAAAGTTTCAAAATTGAACCCAGCCCATAAGCTGTAGTCTTCGGCAAGCCGTGTGGATCCCACCACACGCCGAACTCGAAAGTAGAAAGGTTACCACACCATTCGCGCCGTCGGCCATCCCAGTCGAGAGAAACTGCGTGAGCCATCAATATCGATACAGGATGTTCCTTTCAGCATGCTGTAAATACGCCTTCAGGCTACATTGATTCCTCTTTGATTAGCGTTTTCTTCCTTTCCTTGTCACGCGCTCCTACGCCCACGCCCACTTGGGGGCCTGCAAATTGAAATATCTTATTATTATAATAATTATTATTATTCACATCACAAGTTCACATGTAGGCTAGCTTTCCTACACATTATATAGAAAGCGAGTGCATATCTCGCCTGTGATTATGAAAGCTGATAGCGAAGGCGTAAATTACGTTTTTGTACATATCATTTATATAATCAAATTATTATTTTAAGATCTTATAATTTATGAAAAAATTTGATTGGTAATTCTTGACATTTCTGGAGATTTCGATACATGCACAAAATCACTATTCGACGTATGAGGAAGGGATGGTTTTATTGTTCTTTGACTAAGAAATTATTAAGAGTGGGCTTATTTTTTTATTTTTAAAGGTCAACTAATTTTGAAGACTAAATCATTGAAGGTTAGATCTCATTTAATACACTAAATAAGACTATGGTAACATATAAAATAACACAATCATGTAGTGGTCAACGTAAACAATATAAAAATTTTACGTAGAGTATGGACGAATTCAAATCAAATTAAAAACTCTATTTTTTTAAATCCGGTTCATAGATTTAGCAAAATCTTTGAGAATATTTTATTTTCAGACCAATCTTTCTATTACAATATTCACTGACAAATGCATGTCTCTAAATTCACTTAAGTGAGAAAACATAATATTGATTGAAAAAAAAAGATAATGTAAAAAAATCAAAATAATTAATTAGATGTATTTAAAGGATAACATGAAGGATGATCTATTTATTTTTGCATTAATTTTTAAATAAGATTAAATAGAAATTCAATTTTTATTTTATATTATCTCAATGTAGTATAAATCCCATATTTTAATAATTGAATATTACTAATTGTTATCTGATTAAAGATTTGAAAAAATCATAACACCCATATGATATTAATATGAAATTCATTTAGAAAAAGATAAAAATAATTATCATAAAACAATTCAAACTTTCACACCGTAATATTCTACATTCTAGCAAATTTAAATTCATCATATCCAAATATTTTAAATATCAAAAATAAAATTTAAACTGAACTCCATAATGGTGCCACGAATGCAGTTATTAAGACATATAACTTACAAAAAATCACGGCGGTTATTGGTTAAGCAAAATAATTGTCGGCGTGGCCAGGACAAAATAGAAATGGCTGTAATAAAAAAGGGGCAGTTAGGTAATTCCAGGTTAGCCATCTCTCTCCTCACGCATTCTTTGTCTGTTTCCCTTGAGGAATATAAACCAAGTTCTACACTGATCGAAAGTCGTTCTCACAAATTTTCATAATTTCGCGGAAGTACATTAATTATCGCGATTCACAATCATATATTACAATTCAACACCCGATCCAAGATCTCCAGTTTCCTTGTATCTCACGCTTTACTGCGGACATTTCGCGGGAGAAACAATATCTGGCTCCCTTGAACGCTACGTTCCGAATCGGACGAAAACACAGAATTTTACGAGTCCGGAGCTTGCTTTCGGTATCTTACTCTACCCGCATTCTGCTCTTTTTATTTATTTGTTTTTATTTTATTTTTATGTTTAATCAAGATTTATGTTTTTGATCGAAAATTGAAGAAATTTGGCGAAATAGTTTGATTTTTTTTTTTTAAGTGTAGATTTTTTTTTTTAATTTTATTTTGTTTTGATTTGCCGGTTAATCAGAAATTTAAAGTTTTGTTTTGTTAAATTATTGGTAAATTTAGCGAAATTATTTCTGTTTCTTAAGCGTGTCGTTTATGTTATTGTTGCAGGAGATGAAATTCTGAAGAAAAAATTTGAGATTGAAGCTGCGGATTTGTCAGCGATCTTAACTCGCTTTCGCTTTGGAGCGATTGATGTATTGAAGTTTGAGGAAGTTTCAGTTGGTCAATTTTCAAAGCAGACTTGATTGATTGATAGAGAAAGTTCATTTTGTTTTGGTTTTGGAGTTGAGTTCTTAGTGAGTTTGAAAACTTCCATGGTGGATATTTGGTTGTAGGATTTTGAATCGATCCATGACTTTGGCTTCTTTGCCCGGGGGGCCAAAGGGCGCTTTTCCACGGACCCTTTCCTCCATTGCAGTTACAGTGGGAGGATTGGCAATGTTTCTGATGTTTGCTTCATGGTTTCTAGTTTCTTACCCAATTGGTTCCACGATTCACGTTTATTTTTACGGTTTTGATAAAAAATTAGACTTTTCTGTCCCTGCTAGTAATCCAACAAACATTAAATACAATGTAGATGCTGTGGATAGGAACTTGTCATCTGGGTTGAATTTAGAACTGCCTAAGAATAAAACTAGTCCATCGGTTGATAAAAATGTGGGTTCGGTCGATAATGTTTCGATATCTAAGTTCAATCAAGTTTCTGAGAGTTCATCTAGTGAAACTGAAGCAGGGGAACAGAAAAATGGTTCTATAGCCTCCAATGTTGAAGGGAATGATAAGGTTCAGAAAGTTGTCTCTCTTGGTGCTACAGATAAGTCTGGTGGTGCAGATACAGCACCAAGTGATGCTAGAAATCAAGATAATTCTTCTGATGAATTTAAAGCAAGAGCTATACCAACTGCTGGAGGCAATGCATCCAAGATTGGTTCAGTTGTTTCAGGTTTTTTCTTTTGTCTTATTGGATAGTCTTATCTAGATTTATTGCTTATCACATATTATTGTTCCATGAGTTGATGAAACTGCTTCTGTGTTTGGAATTGGTTTAAAATTTGATTCATTATGTTTAATTTTATATTGAAGTTTCAAAGATGGTATCTTGCCATTATTACCTGATATACATAGCAACCATGTACTCCCAGTCATTATTTTACTTCATTTTAACTTTACCATTCCAACGCCACACCCAAACCCAAACCCAAACCCAAACCCAAACCCAAACCCAAGGTTTAAAGAAATAATTCTTCCGCCAGAGAGTAAAAAAGAGAACGAAACAAGATTCTTTGAGATGCTGTGGTAACTTACTATTTTTGTGCATTATCATTAGCAAACAAATAGTTGAATAGTATGTAAATGACTTAAAATTAATATGTGCATTTATTTATGATGCTGTTTGATCGGCCACAGTTTGCCTCATCTTAACTTTGAATATGTGCCCTTCATCGTCAGTAAATAAAGAATAGTCATTTTTAATATATTGATTTTGAGAAATTAGTCGATATAACATTCCAGTTGAATGATGTTTGTGAATTTCAAAAGCATTATTCGTGAATGTAGATGATCAGCCACAAACAGGTTGCTCTAGAGTAGGAGCACAGGACTTACCGTTTTGTACTTATATACCCCCCCTTTTTTGTTTCCACTCTCATTTATTTAACATTCTAAATTGCATCTTGATTATATTTTGTGTAGGTTGTGATTTGTACCAGGGAAGTTGGTTTCATGATTCCTCAGGACCACTGTACACCAACAACTCATGCCCTGTCCTGACACAGATGCAAAACTGCCAAGGCAATGGGAGACCCGACAAAGACTATGAGAATTGGCGATGGAAACCCGCTGAATGTGACCTTCCCCGATTTGATGCTAAGAAGTTTCTGGAGTTGATGAGAGGCAAGACACTAGCTTTTATTGGAGATTCAGTAGCTCGAAACCAGATGGAATCCATGTTGTGCCTTCTCTGGCAGGCAAGTATCTACAGTTCCTACAGTGTCATTTTATTATGAACAATTCTTCCCCTACATTTGTTGACATCTTGATTTAGGGAATTTTAATCATGTAAAGATCTTTTATCAAACAACATGGTAGATGGAGCTTTAGTTGTGCTCAAAAGCATTGTACATATCTAAAAGATTGATAGCTGGAGTTACCATGCACTAATATGGTTAGGAGCAAGATTTGTAGTCTTAAGGGGATACTTCCAGTAAATGTAGGTGGTTTTGAGTGTGTTTCATCTTTATTTTTTTGAAATTTATGTTTTTGTCTTTAAGCTTTTTAGTGCTGGTAATGATGATATCTTATCAGTTTTTGACTTTGCAAATCTTGGAACTCAATTTACCTAGAGAGCTAATATGCCAATGCACATTGATTTTTGAGATACTTTAGTAATTTTGGATGGATGACTTTGCAATACAATATATAGAGGCTTAGATAACATTCAAGATACCCTTGGTATATGCTCAGGCAGTGGAGGAGTAAGGTGGATTATGGTGTGTTTTTTAATTTGAAACAGAGAATAAAATGCACCATTTAACCTCGGAAATTGTGAGGTTGGATGACATGTAGGATTTGAACTTGCACGTTGGACCTATCCATATGACCTGGCTGAAATCTTGGAGTATTTGCAGTTATTATGTTTGTCTGGTCTCATCATACAGTTAAACTATTTTTGGTCCTGAACCCTGTATTTATTATCAAATCTTGTGAGTGATTCATGATTTCATAATTTTGGAAGAGGCAAACAAATGGATTTTTTTTTTCTTTTTTTGTTATGTACTCAAAGCTAGCCACTGGCCATTGTCAAATATTATGTAAGGGCTAAATGTTGTTAAATTTTGTTCCTATTGAGATTAAGTGAGTTTTCAATCCAAATGAGATGTTCTATCTTTGTATCACACTTAAATTGTTTTGTGTCGTTGTTTGGGATACAGTTCTAATAGAAAAATAAAACAACTGTTGGATACTTTCAGGTAGAAGTTCCAAAAAACCGAGGTAACCGAAGAATGCAGCGATGGTATTTCAAGTCAAAATCTGTAATGATCGTTAGGATTTGGTCCTCTTGGCTTGTACATAAAACTGATGAGCCATTGGATTTCGCTCCAGCTGGTGTCGACAAGCTCCACCTTGATATCCCGGACCAGAACTTGATGGAACTCATCCCAAACTTTGATGTGATCGTTCTTTCTTCGGGCCACTGGTTTGCAAAGCAGTCAGCCTATATCTTGAACAATGAGATTGTGGGAGGACAGTTGTGGTGGCCGAATAAGACTCGGCCTATGAAGGTTAACAATGTTGAAGCATTCGGGATATCAGTTGAGACAATTCTGAGTGCTATTGCTAAGCATCCAAATTACACAGGACTGACCATTTTGAGATCCTATTCACCTGATCATTATGAGGGCGGTGCCTGGAATACGGGCGGATCATGCACTGGAAAGGAAAAGCCTCTTGCAGCTGGTGAGTTGGTAAAAAATGGATTTACAGAAATAATGCACGAGAAACAGGTGACAGGTTTCAACAATGCAATTAAGAAAGCAACAAATAAATCAAAGGTGAGGCTGATGGACATCACTGAAGCCTTTGGGTACCGCCATGATGGACATCCGGGCCCGTATAGAAGTCCTGACCCAAATAAGATCACAAAACGTGGTCCAAATGGAAGGCCTCCCCCACAGGATTGCCTACACTGGTGCATGCCAGGTCCAGTTGACACCTGGAACGAACTTGTACTCGAAATCATAAGGAGAGAATTTGAGGGAAATGGAAGTTCATTGTCTTGAGAATTTGAAATTGATCTGTTTTGTAGTCAGTAATCCGCGGTAAATGTTTAGTGCTTAATTTATGTTAGTCAATACTATTTGTTTTTTCAATTTCTTTTATAGAAAAAAAAAATTTGTAGAGAAATTCTTCGTCTACTTGCTGTACACTTGCAAATAACTTAAAAGCTAAAGCTATACTTGAGTTGAGTTTCACTTTCAAAGGTTAAGTTTTACGAAAATTTCCAAGTTCTCTTAAATGCATCTTTCCAAAAATTTTCAAGTTCTTTCGCTAGAGTTGCATAGATGAATGAAGATATGGTCTTTTCCTCATTTGTTTGATTTAACATCCTACAATTTCGCGGATAAGATTAATTTGGCATTCAAGTAACGAATTTTGGGAAACATTGATGGCCACTTAAAACTGCAAATTAGACATGCGCCTAATAATTTTTGGAATTTTGAGGGTTTTTGATTTTTTCCATAAAAATTTGGGAAAATATCCCTGATTACTCTTCCCTAAAATATAAGCCATAGACAAACTAGAGCCTTGGCAATATCGACCCCTTAGCTTTTCAGAAGTCCATCATTTAGCATTCTTAACAATCAAATGCAATTAAATTCACTTAGTTGTAAAGGGTAAAAATGCATATTTATATTTCAATTCATATTATTGGATTAGGATACATTTTTTTTTTAATAACCTAATATAAATTTTATATATTGGATAGAAGTTATAATTTATCAAATAGGAAACCAGTCAGTCGAGAACATCACTCCTCGACATCTCCAGGCTCCAGCAAACAATTATAACCCGAAACACAAAATCAGTGGCAACCGGTAGCTGACCTCGGTTCACTAACTAACAGCCTCCCACAACCATCAGCCGCCCGCAATAAGCGACCAGCCTCACCAACAGCCGCCAAATGGTAGGAGAATGTGCTGCGATTGTCCAAATGCCCTCTTCAATTCTCCTCTCTCCTACCCAAATCCTTCTTTTAACAAAAAGAAAAAATTGTTCCGAGACCCAAAACTAAATTAACAAAACCAGTGGAGCAACATTTAATTAGCAAAAAAATGTCTCCTTTGTCTTTCTTAAAAGTAGAGCTACTCGTTTTGCCACCGCGTCTAACCTGAGCAAATGCTTTTTGTTTGTTCTTCTTTCGGATTGGAGATTCTGAGATTGGAATTTTGATTTTGATTTTTGCGATTGGGTTTTTTTAGTTCTTCTAATGGTTGTTTAGTTTACTTTTATCATGGGAATGTACCTTTTCAGCCCTATACACTTATTAATTAATTCCCAAAAACGCAAGGCTATTTGTGTAATTGCATTTGTAATTTGACATGTGTCGTAGGAAGGAGGAGGCGGGAAAACAAAAACCCCAAAATCCACAAAATCAAAGCAGAGGGGCATTTGAGTTTAGGCTTCGAGTTTGAGAGTCTAAAATGGAGAGAATACACGTGACAGTTCGACCAAAGCCACTCTCTCCAGAGGAGGCCAAGTCTAGTCCATGGAGAATCTCCGCAAATTCTATTTACATACCAAACCATTCCAGCAAGTTTGAATTTGGTATATTTATCATTTTCTCGGGTTTTTTATTTTCCCGCTACTTTATTTCATTTTATTTATGTATTTTTTTGGGTTCTTAGACAGGATTTTTGATGAAGACTGTAATAATGAAGAGGTCTATCAAGCTTGTACAAGAGATATTGTAGCTGCTGCTATTCGTGGTTTTAATGGTACACTTCAATTATTTATTTAATTTTCAATTTTTATTTTTATTTTTATGGATTGATCGCTAAAAATTTATGTTCTGCTAATGATCGGAAAACCTATTATTTCTTAGATTGTAATATGAAGTTTTTGCTGCTTGTTTTGTGTAGGCACCGTTTTTGCGTATGGACAAACTAACAGTGGGAAGACTCACACAATGCGAGGTTCGCCCAAAGAAAAGGGGGTCATCCCTCTTGCTGTGGAGAATTTGTTTGACATCATAGGGGAGGTGGTACATCTTTCGTTTTCCTCACTGTTCAAATTTACATTTCTTGCTATGTCAGTTCTTTATTAAAATCTTTGTCAAAATTGAGTTGGGAATCAAATAAGTTTGATGTTATATGCTCTGGTGTAGTGGTTGTGGTTGGGGAATCTTGATGAGGCCTTGCTTGGCATCGTTAGGAGGGTGTTTCATGTATGAGCAATACAAAGTAATTGGAAGATAAATGGTCTTGAATTAATGTTGTTAATAATATTCGATTACAAAACTTTACAATTATGTGACCTGAAAAATTGTTAAATCAGATTGGTTATAGTTAACATTTTGGTAATGAGCTTTAAACATGTTGCATATGTAATTGAAACGTTTCAAAAGGTTTTCTTTTCTTTCATTACATTTTCTGGTTCATAATAGAGGACATAGCATAGGTATATTACTTTAGGAAACAATCCTATTAAACGCTTAAACTGTTTTTTGATAGTAACACCTAAACAATTAGGAAGCTATCAATCCTAGGTTAGAGAATTATGGGTTAACTATTACAAACAAGAAATCTATGCACATCTATTCCTTGGCAAGATAGTTTTAATCATAGGTTAGAGAAGACTGAGGATATATTTTTTTTGTCCAGAGATTTCCTTGAATATACCACCTGAATGCCAATTTTTTTTTTTTTTTAGATTTCTTATTTGGTTTTGATATCAACTTTACTAACAATAATATCATTCATATGTACGATTAGGCTTGCCCTTGTTGGAGAAAAATGTTTTATGATTAGTTGGTGATCTCCTTGAATTGATGATATTCTAATCTCACCATTGATCTAGTGACTCTTGCAGCCTATTCTTTAGGATATTTTAGGAGTCCATACATAGTTTCTTAAGTTTGTACCTCATTCTCTCTTGAATTCTCCTTGAAGTCCGGCGGAACCTTTATGAATATTTCTTCCTCTTTGTCACATTTAAGAAGGTGTTCTCAACATTGAACTATTGTAATAGCCTATCAGGATTAGCAACCAGGGACAATAAAACCTAAATAGATTTAATCTTTGCCACTGGACCAAGGGAGGTTTGATATTCTATTCCATATGATAAGAGTAAAACCTTTGGTTTTTAACTTAACCTTGACTCTTCACAAAGTTTTATCTGCCTTATTTTTAAAGTAAAGACCCATTTACACCCAACAAATTTCTTTGGTCAACAATTTCCCATGTTCTAAGTTCTAGGTTTCATGTTTGCTGTGTTACCCTCCTAGTTGGTTGATCCCTTTTGGGGCATTGCCCTAGAGCCATTTTAGGGTATTTTGAGTACACTAACCTCTTTCAGGCATTCTTTTATTGTTCTTATCCTCTTCTTGCTAAGTTGGCTTGTTAGAGCATCATTCTTAGATTGGAAGGGTCTTGTAGTGATTATATTATTGGATCAAAAAATAATTTTGTTTTTCATACTTTTCTTTTGGAACTGTTCGGATTTTACTTGTATACTTTCTTCATGAATAGCTTGTTCATCTATTGTACATTATTTTTTTTCCAATAATACATCTCTTTGTTGATTTCATAAAATTGTTTATTTCCAAAAATAATTTTTTTCTTGATTTATTTTGACTCTATGGGTGCTCGGATGTGTTTGATTCTTTATTTTAGGAAGTAGATCGAGAGTTCCTTTTGCGAATGTCTTATATGGAGATCTATAATGAGGACATTAATGATTTATTAGTTCCTGAGCATCGAAAATTGCAGATACATGAAAGTCTAGAGGTATTGAAATTTCTATTTTGTGATACCTACACATGATAATTTCCCCAGTACTCTACTGATTGCATTCCATTTGTCTTCATATTTGTAGCGGGGAATTTATGTTGCTGGTCTGCGAGAAGAAATTGTTGCCTCTCCTAAGCAAGTTCTTGATCTTATGGAATTTGGAGAATGTAATTTCTACTTTTGCATTTTGTTTTTACTTAATTTTGAATTTTTTTCCTGAGTATCTTACCATTTATTTGTTTATTTTTTACTACGAAACAGAGCAAGAGTTTAAAGTATTTGATAAAAAATAAAATACAAAAAGGGAGGAATTGCTGATCACAAAAAGAAGCTGTCCTAAATCCACAAAGGATTTAAAAGCACCATACCATTTACTTGTCCATATTTATGTGATTTTACTGTTTCTTTGCATACTTTTGAATATATGCAAGCTGTGTTAACAAAAATTGGTGCTTTATTTTAACAATTAAGTACAAGAAAAAAAGTAAAATGTGAATTAATTTCAATTATATATCTTTTGATCTCTCTATCTCTAAGCATTCTCTCTTCTTCCTGAATCTTTCTCGTGCAAACATAGACATGCACATTTTTTTCCTCTGATTCATTTATTTATCTATTGTTAAATATATTAGCTTATAGATTTTTGTTTATTTTTTCAATTTATTTGTTATTTTTTAACATTTGCAGCTCATAGGCATATTGGAGAGACAAATATGAATTTATACAGTAGTAGATCACACACTATTTTTCGCATGGTAATTTTATACTTTTTTTGGTATGTTATTTGTCATTTTATGGTTATATATGTTTATTTGCCTTACTGTTTTGTTACGTAGATAATTGAGAGCCGGGATAAAACCGAAGATGACCATACTAACAATTCATGTGATGCTGTTCGTGTGTCAGTTTTGGTATGTGTTTATTGAATCTATTATTTTTTACTTATTTCCTCTACTTTTTTTTTTTGTTTTTAATAATTTTGGGACTTAGAACTACCATCGCAAAATATAGTTTTAATTTTGCCATAAACTTGGTTATTCTAATTCTTTTTTTTTTTTTCCTTTTCTTTGTGTCCAGAATTTAGTGGACCTTGCTGGTTCAGAACGTGCTGCAAAAACTGGTGCCGAAGGTGTTCGGCTCAAAGAGGGTTCACACATTAATAAAAGCCTGATGACACTGGGAACTGTAATTAAAAAATTAAGTGAAGGGGTTGAAAGTCAAGGGTACCTTTTGAAACTTTTAGGAGCACATGTTAAAAGCTTAAGTTTTTTATTCTAGGCATAATTGACATCATTCAATACTTGATGTAGGGGTCATGTTCCATACCGAGATAGCAAACTTACACGTATTTTACAACCTTCTCTTGGTGGAAATGCAAATACGGCTATGATATGCAATATTACACTTGCACAGGTAGTATTTTACGAAATCATCATTGCTGTTTTATCAACGTTTTCAAATGCATACCTCGTAAAATACAGATTTAAATAAATTTTAAATGGTAGAAGGTTTTTTTTAATGGGGTCAAATACATTTTATATAATTGAAACTTTTGTTATTACCTATTAAAGGATGACCTTTTTTTTGTTCATTTGATTGTATACGTTTTCAAGTCCTGTTTTGATTGGCAATATCAATATTGGACACAGTGATGATGCTAGATGCAGGTTTTTGATGTTTTTGTATTACCATTTACTCATTCCAAGATCGGAACTGATGCTGGATGTTTGGTTTATACATAATAATCATTCTGCCTATTATTTTAAACCTTGTAAATTTGTGGTTTCATGATGTGACAAAGTTTTAAGTATATTCCAATTCTGACTTAGCTCCCTTATTCCAATTATGGCTTAGCTTCCTTATAGTGTTGAATTGTTCACGTATCACACCGATGTTTAATAAGTAGAGACCTCCCTCGAGTTTTCCAAATTGTGCACGGGCTTCTCATTTACCAAATAAAATATACTTTTTAGTCTTGATAAATATAACTTGTACAAAATTATGTTTATAACTTTGCCAAATTAACTTGGTAAAATTATGTTTACAATCTTGCTAAAATAACTTGGTCAAGTGAACAATACAAAATCTTTGGGGCAACTAATAAAAATCTATTGTTTCCATATAAATTATTAGTATCTTTATTTTAGTGTAAGGCAAGTGGTGAAATATTTGGAAACCATGATTCAGGTCTCTACCTGTTTTTGATACTTGTTTCTTGTAAGTGTTTGTTTATTATGGCTCATGATATTGGATAGGTAGACTAAAATTTAGATAGATTATAAAGAAATAAAGAGAAGTAAAGCGAGGGAGGAAATAAGAGAAATTGGGGGAAAGTTATCGATTTGGCGATCATTTAACAACTCCTTAAAGTTGGATTTACATGAATTATTGCTCGAGGCCTCCAACTTTTGTATTGGCAACATAGTAGAATATAACTATTGATTAAAACAATATTTTCGTTGTAAAGCTCACACATTGTTTTTCAAGCTCCAAAATCTTCACAAACAGAGTAACAAGGTTTTTAAGTAGGTTGTGAGCATTTATGTTATTCAAAAGTCTAAATTATTTTCTTTTGTCAAGGATGTTAATAGATGTTGATCGGTGATCTATTTGCTAATTATTGTTTAAGAGATTAACCATTTCAGTCTATTCCAATCTTATATGCACATAGAAGTAGTTTTGTATGTTTGCTTCCAATGCATTTGCTATATGTTTCTTTCCCATGGTTTATCTGTTTGAATTACTTTAATCCTAACTTGCTAATTTTATTTGGTGACAGGTTCATGCAGATGAAACTAGAAGTAGTCTTCTGTTTGCAAGTAGAGCATTATGTGTCACCAATTGTGCTCGTGTGAATGAGGTTTTCCTCTAATTTCGCTTACATTCGTTTCCTATATATTTGTTTCTGCTTCCTCTATCTTTCCAATATAAGTCTCTCATATCTAAGATATTTGTTACATTTTGTGATTTATTCTATTTATTTTTGTTTACTTGAATATTAACCCAACTTGTTTTATCTTTCTAGATATTAACTGATGCTGCTTTGTTAAAGCGTCAAAAGAAAGAAATTGAAGAGCTTCGGGCCAAATTGCAAGTGAGATATAGATAATGTTGTGTATACATAATCTTCTTGTAATAGCTTTCTCAAAAGTATAGGCTTGCTAAACATTTTGTTTGTCTTTAGGCTTCTCATTCAGAACACTTGGAAGAAGAAATTCTCAGTTTACGAAATACTTTATTACAGGTGAGATAACTTTCATTCTATAGATTTTTCTATAAAATGTCTATGTTTATGAAATTACAAAACTTGTTTTGCAGTCTGAGCTGGAGCGGGAACGTATAGCATTGGAGCTAGAGGAGGAAAAGAAAGCCCAAGCTGAGCGTGAGAAAGTCTTGCAAGAGCAAGCAAAGAAGATAAAAAACTTGAGCTCAATGGTGTTGTATTCAAATAGGGATGAGAACCGTGACCATTTTAAAAAGGTTCGTATCGTGATAAATGTGTGTTCTTTACATATCTATGTCATGCAATAACTTCAATTATTCTAGTTAGCATTTCATTTTGCCTGGTTTGTAAACATTTACTTAATCTGTCTCCATAGCTTGCTTAATCATGTCTTGGCAAATATATGCTGAAGTTTCAACTTATTTGTTTATAAGGATGACATAAAAGCTATGGTTTGATTGTTTCCTGAGTGGATGAGGATTTAGTAATTTAAATTAACATGAAAATCTTGAAGAAAGGGTTTTGTTTAAGGTCTTGGTAGAGACATTAGAGGAACAAATGCAAGATAAATATTTCAAAAAATATTATACTATTTGCAAAAATTATAACATGCCAAAATTGATCTAATTGATTGAAATTTCTTATCTTTTTATTTGGAGTCAGTGTGCTTTGAACAAACTTGCAAATGAAATATTATGCTTTGGCAGTAAAAGTTATTTAAACTAATTTCTTGCATGATGATTTACTTTTAAGTATCCTTGACTTGTTTATTATTATTGTTATTTTTAATTTTATTATGCTGAATTGGCATTTATGGTATGAAAGTTATCAAATGCCACGATAGGTGCAGAAATTTGACTTATTTATAGGATGATATATTTATTGGTGTTCTTAAAACAATGTGATAAGAACATTAGGAGAACCTACCTCAAAAGTTAGCTATTGAGGTGGGAGAGTTCAAAATCTTATAAATCCCACACAAGAAGCTCACACTTCCAATGTGGGATTTAAGTCATACACCTTGCTATTAGGATGAGATATGATGGAAGGCTCTGATACCAATTGATAAGAATCTTAGGAGAACCACATCCCAAAACCTAACTATTGAGGTAGGCACAAAACCTTATAAATTTCACATAAGAAGCCCATACTTTCAATGTAGGATTCAAGTTCCATATCTTGCAATTAGGTTCATAACGCAATGATTGTGTAAATTACTTTGGGATTTACCAATAGTTTCAAAATCCAAGTTCATCAGTTATCGGCATTATTCAAATGGATGTTGGTTGTATACCATATACTTTATTTTTTGGTTAAAATTCACATTTTTTGTTTTTCTTGTGCTATTTTCGTATCTGTAGGATTATGCTCACCAACCCATCTTCCTAATTATTGATGAATTTTTTGTTTGCTGTTGCAGGAGAAAAGGCGTGACACATGGTGCCCTAGTAATCTTCCACGAGCGAATTTTCAAGAGGTTTTTTTTTTTTTTTCTCTTTTTGTGCTCCGAGGAAAGTACTGATATACATTATTATTGATAGTATAAGTAATTTTATAGTAATAACATGATAAGCTAACATTATAAGTAATTTTATCCAATAATATTAAGTGTAATAGAAAATTTAATTACTACACATTGATAATCACATTGATTTATAAATATTAACAACAATAAATTGCTAATATTAGGAGATTAGCAACATATTATAAGTGTCAATTATGAGACATGCTGATAATATTTTCATGACTGTTATGATATTAATACTATTATATTAAAGTATTAATTGTGAAAGTTTATTATGTTTGTTATATGGATCAAACATATGCAATATTTGATGAATGGCTTATGAATAAATTGAGATAATTTGTTAATAGCAAACGAAATATAGGACTATTTAAGTAGGAATATTTCACTGCTACAATGATTTGGCTATATGTAGTAGCCTTTGTAGGGTGTGATTTCATGTACTTGAATTGGTTCAGTAGTTGATAGAGGTGTTAACTTTTGATCATTAAGTTATATCTTTGGTTTATCAAGTTGGAATTTTCGGAAAAAAGGGGAAACATTCTAATGGGCTTTGTTAATAGAATAATTAAGTGCTTTCTGTGAAGTCTTTTTACATTTCTTCCATCATATTTCATTAAAAGAAAAAAAAAGATTGGGAATGAAGGGCAGAAAAGATTACTTAAAGAAGTTCAGCAATGAAGGCTGAAACAAGGAAAAAAAACTGTGAATTTTTCCCTACTCTGATACCATGTATCAATTGCAGAAGTGTTTTTGGAAGAATATCTTCATTAAGAGCATTTTGGATTTATAGACAAAGGTTAAAACTAAGATAGGAAAAGATCAAAGCTATTAGAAAACTATCTAAAGAATTCAATTTGGAAACAATTAGTTGACCTACCCATAATAACTCCTAAAATCATGTCAATCAAAGCTTGTGGATTCTATTGGTTGGTCATTGGTTTTTACTTTCTATTGACCTTTTTTCTGCCCACTTTATACATGTTCCTTTTTTTATAAGTTGAGTGACAAATGTTTTACACTTTTAGTTTCATATAAAAAAAAAAAAAAAACCAATGCAAGTTATCTGATAGGGACTTGGTACCAAAGTCCCACATTGAGTAGTATGGGCTACTTGGTGGGGTATTTAAGTGGCTTGGCTCTCCCTCCTCAACAGCTAGCTTTTGGGGGTGGGTTCTCCAAGTGCTTGGGTGCCTATCATTATCTAATATAAGTGGTTTTATAATATTTTGACAAATAAAGGTCCATCTTCACTTTTGATATTAAACTAGTATAGAAGTTACTCAAAACTTGTTATTTAGATCTTTTGTGTATGAGAATCATTCCTTAAATCTAATAAATGTTTAATATGAACATCTTTTGCATTCCTTAAAAAAAAAAAAAAGAAAGAAAGAAAATAATCATTATAACATGTGAGCCTAAATAATGTTTGGAGAAGAAATAAATCTATATTATTAACCAAGAAAATATGCTGAAACTATTGCTTTTGGCCAACAACCATAACATTTTGCTTCATGCTTGTTATCTCTGTAGTTTCGGTTACTTATATATAGATACAGACTTCTTGAACTATGTTAATTACTGAATTATGTTGGTCTTCATGTGCTGTAAGAAATCTGAATGCTGTTCAAACTATGTTATGACTTAATCTGGTTTAGAATTTTTGCTAACGATATTATTCTTTGGTTGCATATTAGGTGTTTAAAGATGTCCAATTGAAGCCTTCTGCTATTAAATCCATGAGACCTGCACGTGACATGGGACCACTTCTTCCTTTTGAAGAGTTAGTGAACGAAACTGAAGGTGTTAACGACTCATGCAAGGAAGAAGAAGATTGTAGAAGTAATTCATTGCAAGACTGTAATCTTCCTGAACCAAGTGCTTTATTGCATGTAACAAACAGGAGAAAAGGTCCACCTAGGAAACGAAGCTCTTTCATGGTTTGTACTATCCCTCCTTTGGCACATCTTTTTATTGAAACTTTTTGCACTCTAACATGTTTCAAGCTGTCAGGAAAATGATGAACTAGTTGAACTGCAAGCAGAATATGAGGATTTGCTTTTGAAATTTGAAACTGAGGTTATTATTCTTTCTTTTTGCATTTGCTTTGGTAATAGATTGATGCATTATGAACTAATTTTTATAATAAAAAAGGAGGAAGAGATTTGATATGCCAATATGTTTCCTCCATGTGTTGTACTTTTCCTTGCAGAGAACTATGAGTGAGATACAAATTGATTGCTTAACAAAAAGGCTGGGGGAGGCTGATTTCTCTTGTAGTGTAAAATATGATGACTCTTCCAAAATTACGCTTTATGGGGAGAAAAGTGCAAGTATGAGGGAGTCAGAAGCTATTCTTGTTATCAAGCAACTACAAGAGAAGGTTCTTATCTCTCTCTCTCTCTCTCTTTTTTTTCTCTTAGTGTAGTAATTTTCTTTGTTATTTTATCTTATCTTGTAGATTAAACTGTTGGAGATGGAGAAGTCCTCGAGCCAACAAAATCTGGATAGTCTTGTTGAATTAGCCACTGAGCAGAATATGTGTGCTAGAGAGAAGTTTGAAGAGGTAATTATAGTGGAAGACAATAATGCATTGCCTTATGATCAATATTTTCTGCCGTATTTGCACACATCATTCACCAATTAGGCAACAAACACAAATTATGCTTGATTTCCTCTAGAGAAATTGAAGACATGCTAGGGTCATACATCTTGATCCTTCTATCAACTATAGCCTAATAAAAAATTTTAATCTTACAAGGCTCTTAAGCTTTTAACATCATTTTAGCTGGTAGAAAAGAAGTGAAAGACAGGCAAGCATCTAAAGGGCTGATGTTGTTCAGTGGTAGCTTTCAAGGATTTTTGTCCCAATTTCTTCAATTGAGAGGAGAATATTTGGTAGTTCTATTATTAAAATTATTCTTTTTAATTTTTGACTAGTAAACAAGAATAAAAGTGGGTGGGACACTCTTGGGACTTGGTGATTATAAGCAATTATGAGATTCATGTTGGGGATTCAGGTAGATGTCTTTGGACTGGAATTTCTCAAGGCAGTGTCTTCGTTTTACCTATGTTAATCTTATGGTGGTTAATGGGTGGAAAATCAGATTCTGGGAAGAGACTTAAGTGGGTGATGCAGCTCTTTGTCGGCTTTACAGTGTGTCTTCTTGGCATAACAGTTATATTGCTTGTATGGGGGATGCCTCCTCTTCTCATTGGTGGTGGAACCTTAGATCTTTTAAATATCAAAATGGCAGAGGATCTCATTAATGTGCTGAGCTTCTACAGTTGCTAGAGGGTATTTCTCTTGATGAATGAACTGAAGAAAGATTGTAGTGTATGGCTTCTGAACAGGTCAAGAAAAGTCACATTTCGCTATCACTTTATGAAGGCTTGAAACAGATTTTTCTCACCAGAATGGGAAAAATTCTCCATAATACCTGGCAGTAGGCATTAGCAAGGGTGATTTTAGATGATTGTTTACTGAAATTGATACTTATTTTGTAAAAGAGGGTCCTACACCTTTTAGATTTGAAATGTTTGGTTGCACCACGACTTGTTTAAGAAGGAAATGGTGGGTTGAAGCTGAAGTACAGGGTTGGAAAAGTTTTAAATTAATATGAATAGGTTGGACTTTATTATAGAAGAATAGAAGTTGTGAACAAAGTTTTTGGTGATGTCAAAGAGGGAAAGCAGATGTTGAAATTCCAAATCTTTGAGGTTGATAAAAGGAAGCAGAAGGAAGTTTAGGAGATCATGGGAGCTATATATCTTATTTATCGGTGAACAATAGTCTGTCTACACCTAGCTGATCTACAGAGATTAGCTTAAATGTAAATTTGAGGAGACTACTTTAAAGTGAGAAATATTGTGGAAACAGAAAGCTAAAACTGAGTGGGCTAAGCATGTTGACTATAATTCTAAAATGTTCCACATTGGTGAATGAAAGAAAATGCTTAGAATGTCATTTGTAGGTAGGGCGTGGGTGATGGGTGGATTGTAAAGGATTTGGGTAGAATTGAAGAGGAAAATTGTAGGATTTTTCAGAAACTTGTATAAAAAGGAATATTCTCTTGGCCAGAATTCGAGCTTGGGTTGAAGTTCTGTTTGAAAAATGTATATGGCATGACTCAGAAGACCTTTGAGGCTTTGGGAATCCAGGACGACAATATTTGATTTTAAAATTGATAAATCCCTTGGTGCTGGTGGATTCTCTCTGGGGTTTTCGATTCTGGTTGGGATATAATGAAGATTCATTCGTTGAAAGATTTGCAAAAGTTTTATTAAATTGAGGTTGTTACTAAGAAGACTAATGCTACTGATATTTGTCTCTATGAAATTAGATGAATAATTTTCGTATATTTCTCATAGTTTGTACATCTTTATATAAGAATACAATCTAATCTAGAAAGAAAATACAATAAAATACAATGATTACTTTCCTAATCTCTTCTTTCCTAATCTACACAACTTAACTATAATAATTTATCTTCCTAATTTACAACTCAACACTCCCCCTCAAACTGAAGCACACAAATCATATATACCAAGCTTGCTACAAATAAAGCTAATACCTGAGATTTAGTAAGTAGATAAATTAGGAACCATTTTCTGAAGTTTAAACAAACTTAGATGACCTAAACGATTATGAATGAGTACTAACGATTTAGAGACGGTGCATGCGGTATGAGCGGAAGATAGGTTAAGATGATAGAGACCTTGTGACTCATGTCCTGCGCCAATCATCCATACCAAACAATACGATAAACAGTGATCGGACGATGAACAATGTTGAAATGAATTCAGAGAATCACAAAATTGGACTTGAAAAGAAATTTGGTAAAAAACACGACGAAAACAGGTGATAAATTCTTTTTCGATACCAGAACAATATGCCGGACGTCGAACGTCATCGGAATCAGTGCATCAGACATTGGATGGTGATGGAAATTAATTGAATTTGGTCGTCGGTCCTATCTAAGCACACTAGTGCTAGCGGTGAGATGAGATGCGAGCCGGAGAAGGAGATCAACGAGGAGATTTACTAGAAAAATGAACGGAGTGTGGAGGTGCGTGGGGTGGAGAATCGGGTCAAGCTTCTTGGGTTTTGTCGGCGAGAGGGAGACGAACAAACTAGTGGTGTCGCGATGAGAATCTGAAATCGAACAGGGGCGGTCTGAACTTCGCTGGAAATTATCGACAGAAAAAGAGTGACGAAAATCGAAGACAGGCGAGTGAAGGTTTCTTTGGCGACAGAGAGAGGATCAGACTGGTGGTGTTGCAATGGAAGTCTGACACCAGAGCGGAGCAATTTGAACGTCGCCTAACAAACGGTGAAGATCGCCGGAAAAAGATAGGATTTTCTTAACGATGAACACTATTCCTGTCATAAACAGTACCTAAGCAGTAACCTGCTTAAACAGTGATATGAACAGTAACCGGTGACGAACAGTAACGGTAATTGCACTTGATGGTGAACAGTACTGATGGTAAAAAGTAATTATGAATAGTATCCAATGATGAACAGTATCCGATTGTGAATAGTATCTAATGGTGAATAGTGATCGATGATAAATAGCAACTGTCAACAGTATTTGATGGTGAACAATATCTTAACAGGAGGCTAGAGGTTTTGTTGGAGAGAGAGAGAGAGACGAACAAGCTAGTGGTGTCAAAGAAGAGATTAGACACCAGAAATAAGCAGCCTGAACTTCATTGGAAAATAATGATGGTCACCAAAAAACAATGACAAAAATTCTTGACTCTGATACAATGTGAAATTAGATGAATAATTTCCGTATATTTCTCATAGTTTGTACATCATTATATACGAATACAATCTAGTCTAGAAAGGAAATACAATAAAATACAATAATTATTTTTCTAATCTCTTCTTTCCTAATCTACACAACTTAATAATAATAATTTATCTTTCTAATTTATAACTCAACAATCTCATTACAAAGAAGAGGATTCCCTAAAGATAAAAAGATTTCAGACCTAACAGTTTACTTTGAAGTCTTTATAAAGTGATTGCACAAGTATTACCTATTAGATGAAAGCAAGTGTTCGAGGAGACTATTCCAAAAATCAGCTTTGCTAAAATAAGGCAAATTCATGATGTTGGGTTGATTGCTCACCAGGTGGTGGAGTGTAGAGTTAAGTAGGTTTGTGCTTAAAATTTATTTTTTAAAAAATTATTGTCATATTTTGTTTTTAACTTGAAAAGTTTCAGGGATAGATGGAAGATTTGTTAGATTTTCTTCTATAGTCAACTTCAAGTAACAACAGAGATTACTATTTGAAAATCTTTTCAAAAAAATTGAGATGATCATTCTCAAATGTTGATTTTAATATGTAAAGGATTTGTTTGATTGTCATCAATATATTAAGTTTTGTATTTGCACCCATATATTCATCGATTGTGTTGTAAAACTTGGTTACTGCTAGCAGCTTTAGCTAGAGCCTCTCTCTAGCTTTCTATGAAACTAGATTCTGCTCTTTTCATTTTGTTGCTTTACGCTTGGTAAGATTTATCTTTTTTATCTATCTCATTAATGTTTTCAACCTGTAAAATTATTTAGCTCCATGAAGAGCTTCTTAATGCACGGGAGGAGGCTAGGATGGCTCATGAACAGCTTGCTTCTGGTGGATCTGACAAAACAATTGACGTATGTACCTTCTGATTGGTGCTAATTTTATGATCATTCTCTGTTATCACTTCCTCTTAACATTTAATTTTGGTAGCATATAATATTTTTAGGAGTTGTGTGTAATATGCATAAATTCTCCTTTATCCAAGCCTATAAAACTAATTTAAGCTTCTCTTTATTTTGGTCGGTAATTTTGGCCATGATAAAGCCTTCAATTGAAGTCCAGGAAATAATGCCTGAAGTTCAGAAGATGAAAGAAGTAGTGGATAGTGTCTTATCACTTTTGGATGAAGTTTTTCACAGTTTTTCAGCCATATACAGGGAGTTCTTTGTGAGTACTCTTCAAACATCTTGTGAGCATTATTCCAAAATTTTATAGTCTACTGTTTCAAAACAATGATTATCCATGTGTGAAAAGGCTAAAATTGGAATTTTTGGGTAAAATTCATTTCATACTCACAAAATTTGGGTACTATGACCATCTCAAGATTTAAATTAATGCCATATACTGCAGGAGTTCAAGTCTTTGGTGCACCACATTTCGTTGCAGCAAAATTCAATCATTGGTAACCATAAGAAATTACACTGTTGCATGAGACAGAAAATTTCTGAACTTGAGAGCGCAAAGGTTTGATCATCTCTATTTGTTTTATTGTTGGTGTTTTCTATATTTACTTGTGAATTTATGATCAATCTAGTTTAAGGTTGAGGGCTATGTTATACCTTTTTTTTTTTTAAATCGTTTTTGTAGACCTATTTTGGTGTGTAGGACAATTTAAACAACTTTTTATCGTCTCTCTATTCTAATTTGACCTTTTGTTTCCTAAAAAAAAGTAAGTTTGTATTCGCTCTTGCTTAGTGATTTGCGGTACCATTTTGCAGCTTCTTTTGGACAATCACTCTGCTGATTTGGAGAGACAAATACATAAAGTGAGAGTACATGCCCAAAATTATGAGGTCATTTTGATAGTAATTGTTATGAGCTGTATATTGTATACGTTATCATAGGGATTGTGTGTGAGCTGTGAGCATGATTATAGGAGAGAATCATGA
>JANLJB010031179.1:0-16166 GCA_026212285.1 Bursera cuneata
TACCCTTCTAATCCTATCGAACTCGTAGCTCATCGACCCACAGTTTGACACCTGTCCGCTTACATGTGTTATTACAAAATTAACCAACAAGATAAAATGATAAGGCAATGATTATGTCGTAAAATAACCGAACCGGCTAACGTAACAGCGACTGTCACCAAAACGGTATATAATGGATTAGAATGGGCGCGTAGTGTATTGTAGTGTGGATTCAAGAGAAACAGAAATAGAGAGAGAGAGAGAGAAATATGGATCGGGTTGATGAGCTGGCAGTTGCAGAAGGAGAAAAACAATAGAAGAGTTTTGGAAAGTTTTGGAATTTAGATGATGATTGCTTTCAAGTTTTGATTTTGATTTTTTATTGAATTAATTTGCAAGATCGAAGGAATCGTTGCGCAGCGAATTGCTCAGGTGGTAAAGCTGGTAAATTTTCTATCATTTTCGGCTGATGAAGATTTGTTTGAATTAGACTTGAATTTTGATGATGAAAGTTCAAATTTTTGGATTGTTTTAGGCTGTCAATCGATTGGAGATAAGAGGGCCCGAGTGTTTTGTGAGTCTGGAGTGCTTACTGAACATTGTGAGGGCGTTGATAATGGGGTCGTGCTTGTCATGGTCGAGGGCAGGTTCAGAGTCAGGGGAGGCATCGAGGGGCGATATTGCCTACTCTACGGTGTCGTCTTCTCCTTCTTCTTCTTCAACTGCTGCTTCTTTGAAGAGAAAGAATTTGAAGAAGATGAAGAGAAGCTCTTCAATGGAGATGCGGTTGCATAGAATCCCTGGTAGGATTTTCTTGAATGGCTCCACGGATAATGCCTCTTTGTTTACTAAGCAGGGCAAGAAACCGATCAACCAGGATGCAATGATTTTTTGGGAGGTTATTATTATAATTTCATACTTTTAAGTTCTATGTTAACAGTTTTTTTTTTTATTAGTTTTATAAATAATGTTGAATGCTAATGAAGATAGATAAACTAAGATTAAGGAACCGTTCGGGAGTGCTTTTTCAGGAAAGTATCTATTTAGAGAAGCACTTCAAGTGCTATTTTGACTCAAGAAATACTTTCTGGAAAAGCATCTATCTGTTATGATTGTATTGGTGAGGGCTGAAATCTCTCCTTTGATCTATCCTATGGCAAACTATCTTCAGTCAACTTTCTACGATGTCTGTGTTTTAATATCTTCATTTATATCTGCTCCTTATAAGTGAAAAAGAATGATACAATCTTTGTCAGAAATCATAATATAGTTGCTAGTGGGTATTATACATATCCTTTTTTTGCATGTGAATTATATTAGTCGCCCTTCATGACATATTGATTCCGTTAATGATTTGAATGTGGTTTTTTGTCATATTTAAATTGATCCTTCCAAAGCTCTTGATAATTTTTCTGGTTCCCAGAATTTTGGTACAAGGGTAAGACCCTTGCTTTATCTTATGGAAATGATTGTATTGATGAGGCGTAAAGTCTCTCCTTTGCTCTATATTATGGAAAAAATTCTTCTGTCAACTTTGTAATGATGCCCGTGTTTTATTACCCTCATGTATATCTGCTACTTATGGGTCATAGGGTGAATAGGAATGACGTAATCTATGTCAACAATCATAATATAGATGCTAGCGATATTATAGATCACCCTCTTGCATGTGAATTCTATTATTTTCCTTCATGATTTACCCTTATCTCTTATTTACTGCTTCTTTTAATTATTTGAATGTGGTTTTTTGGCATATTCTTTGAGACAGAATTTTTTCTTCACAGAATTTTGGTTCAAGGGAAGACACAATTTTTTGTGGTGTTTTTGATGGCCATGGTCCTAATGGCCATATGGTTGCAAAGAAAGTAAGGGATTCTCTTCCTTTGAAATTATGTGCCCAGTGGCAATTAAGTAATGGCAGCAAAGATGATATCAGCGCTACTAGTACAGGAAGTATTGGCTCTGAGAAGACTTCGTTGTTGTCAGTTGAACAGCACACAAACAATGTAGATAATGAAAATAAGAAAAGCCAAACTGATGTTTTTTTGACAATAAAAGAATCATTTTTGAAGGCTTTTAAAGTGATGGACAAGGAACTTAAACTGCATAAGTATCTTGATTGTGTTAGTAGTGGAACAACAGCAGTAACCTTACTTAAGCAGGTATTTAGCGTATATAAACAAACTTCATCTTTGTTTAGAGTAATTATACTCACTTGTTCCTTTGTTTGATTTTTGATTTTTTATCATAGGGACAATATCTTGTTATTGGAAATGTTGGGGACTCGAGAGCCGTGTTAAGTACCCGTGATCAAAATAACTATCGCATTGCAGTTCAGTTGACTGTGGACCAAAAACCAAATCTTCCAAGTAATATCATTACTCATTTATTCTCTTAAAACTGAAATGATATTATAAGTTTCAACTGATAGATAATGGGTTTACTTTTTCTGTTTATGTAGAGGAAGCAGAAAGAATCAGGCTGTGCAAAGGACGGGTTTTTGCTCTTCAGAGTGAACCTGATGTTACTCGAATTTGGATGCCTAACTGTGATTCACCAGGCCTTGCAATGGCCCGGGCTTTTGGAGATTTTTGTCTTAAAGATTATGGTCTTATATCTGTCCCTGAAATTAAGTGCCTTTACCTCAATGAGAAGGATGAATTTATAGTATTGGCTACAGATGGGGTATGATATCAACCACAAAACCTGAAATTGATAATATATTCTCATTTGATATAGGCTGGGACATGCATTTTTATTAATCGTAGCTGCATAGCATATCTTTAATTGTTTGCTTAGTGGAATTGGTTTTGAAGAAGTCTCATGTTAACTTTAAGAGAATTTACATGTTAGAGAAACCTATGCATTTGTTTTCTTTCCCCACCTATCCTTTTTGTGTTTTTCAATTACCAATTTGTCTCCATTCTATATTTAGATGGGCCTTGGATATTTGACATCAGACATTAAATACTATGATGAAAATTATGAGCTTTAATACAAAGATTATGCCTCATAATAAAACACAAACGTCTAGATTCTTGCAGAAAAGGATTATTTTATAAATTACAGTTGGCCATTTTCTTTTTGAATATATCAGGTCTGGGATGTTCTCTCAAACAAACAAGTAGTAGATACAGTGGCATCTGCCCCACGTCCTAATGCAGCTAGAGTTCTTGTTGAGTCAGCAGTAAGAACTTGGCGGTACAAGTACCCAACATCGAAGGTGGACGATTGTGCTGCAGTGTGCCTCTTTCTTAGATCAAGCTCAGACAGTTTCTCTACTTCTTTTTCCCAACCTGAGGAGCAGCAGGTGGTATTGCCACAGTAATAAGTTGATGTTGGGTTGTAAAGCAGAGTTTGATGGACCATTCTGGAACAAACAGCAGGGGTATGATGACCTTCTAATGTGTATCCAGTGTACAGATCTGGCTCTTCCCTTTTTTTTTTCACTTCATTCATTAAATCATATGTGGGTTTTCTGTGGTTCTATTTGGTTGTCTGTGTCTCTTGAGCGATCGTGGATTTGGTGTTTTTGTGAATCCACGTCTCTTGATGTTTTTTTCTTCCTTTGTTACTGGGGTTGTGGTTGTACATTTGTTAGAGGATTTCCCAAATTATGTTTGGGAGATCCTGAATTTCTCCCCTCTTCTTGAAGCATTACCCGGTTCACAATTTTTGTAAATTAAGGGCCCTTTTTAACTTTAGCCCTTTAATTGGAGTTTCTCCCTTTATTGCTTAGTCATTAATTATAAAATGTGATCCCTGATTTGGTGCTTCTCAACTCTGGTTTTCCGACTCATAGATCAGTTCATGTTTCCTCTCATTTGAATTGATAATTACATTCCAAGTTTTTCTTGAAAAAAGATTATTGGAGTCTACTTGGAGGACGCTGTGAAGCCCCATATTTAGATGCCATTCTTTTAGTGCTATAAATTAATAAGCAAACTCAACTTTCTTTTATCACTATCAAATGTCTATAGTATATAAAGCAAACCTAACTAACCAAATTTAAGAGGTTGAATTAAATGGTTGGTTAAAAATTTTATTTGATATTCTAGTCAAAATCTTGGTCAATTGATGTTGGCCCATCAATCCATTACAAGTCAACTAATCATTACTTATGATCAGATTGTTACTTATGATTATTATTAGAGTTTTAGCCTATTACTCATTGACTACCATTTTGGTTAAATAATTAAAATTTTTAAAATTTTGGTTATTTTTTAATATACTCTCTAAATTTGATAAATATTCCTTTCTTGGGTTTGATTTTTCTTGGCTCTCTCAAATCATTTTAGGGAAATATTTAAATTCGAGTATGATTTGTGTTACTCTTAAGAGGGATTATCATACTTAGTTTGAACCTCAATCAAAGGCAATGAATCCCGAGATTGATGGCCTTTGATTGAGGTCATCAATCTCAAGATTATAGGGATGACTCTAATGACGTGATTTTTGGGATTTAATTAATCCCATGATTCTTGTAACATCATCACAAGCCGTTGAATTCTGATATTGCAGAATTGGAGTTTAAATAATATTTTGAGGCCAGAGAAATTAGAAAAACCTTTCAGGCTGTCAGCAATTGACAAAGTGGTCCTTTGATAAAGAAGCAAACAAATGCGCATCACCAAACATTAAATAGAAATTGTAAATTGAAGGCACCGGCCTGGGCAACAATTGTTTTCAAGTTTGTACTTGGAACCGAGTAAACTGAATTACTGGAAAGACAGAAATAATCAATTGTTCTGCCTTGAAATTAAACAGAAAGATCGAACATAGTTGTCAGACTCTGGACTTAGTCATAATCACCCCATGATCATTGAATATGTTAATGCCACCCATTTATATGGTGGCTGACTTCAAAAGTTCCAACACTTCAAATTAATTTCTTTGTAGAGTAAACCAGCCAGCTGTTTCATCAAGGCCTTGGATTTGGTCTTCTCGAACACGGCCGCACTTGATTGTCGACGTAGCAGGAGAAGAATTGTCTTCGACCCTTATAAATTGTGATAGCATAATGTGGTTCCATCTTAAGAATGAAACTTGTTTACGTTGGAACTTAATTTTTTTTAACTTAATTTGAAACACTCCTTGATAGCGGTTGATTTATTACAATCAATTGTTAGTTTTCAAACTTTTATTGGATTCTTAAACTATCTATCTTTAACACTTATATAAAAAAAGACAGATCACTTTGTTAGTTTGTGATCATATGATCTAATTTTTAAAATATATAATTATTTTTTAAATTATCCCTTAAATTTTAGTTAATTTTTAAATTAACCTAAATGAAAATCATATCCCAACTAAATAATAGCTAAACCACATGAAACAAGTTAAGTTTGTATGTGTTTCCCGGGGTTCTTGGGAGCCCAATCTCTGAACCATTCATTCCGATAAACAAACCCAACAGGACATTTATTTGTTTATGATTTTATCCTTACTCTTCCCGACCCAATAACATATTCTCCTGGAACATGGCTCCCACGTTCTTCTATTGCAAAAATAGCAAACTGCCTTAACCGCTTAAGTTTTGTTATATCAACTGTTGAGAACCTGGAAACTACTTTCATATCCATCCCTATACCCTTCTTGGGGTACTCCTCTTTCTTCTCCTTTGTCCCATAACAAATTGTTTGTTGTAACCGAACAAGGGAGAAGAAGAGAGAAACTAAACGACTTTCCTTCCACTTTTTATACCCTTTTTCATCTGCGCCATGTTCATTTCTTCCTTGTTTCTGCCTTTGGTAATAAGCAAACAAGGAGCTTGAATTACTTTACAATGGTGAGAGCTTTGGAACGAGGGCACAGCATTCAGAAGTTGAGGTCTTTCCACCTGAAAAGAATGTTTGAGATTTCCGGAAGGTCGGCACAGAATTTTATACTTGATAGTGGAAATGATGGAGGAAGTGTTGTTAATGATAAGGAGTTTTCCAAAGGTCACGAAAGGACATTGGAACATCAGAAGACTGGATTTGCTCTCACTCGTGAAAGAGGTCCTGTTCCACATTTGGATTCTCTTGGTCATCATTTGCCAGCAGCAGGTCCTCGGGGGCCGCCCTCAGGTTTAATTCATTACCTGTATCAAACCTCTATCACCTGTATCAAACCTGTACTTTGAAACAACGGACAGAAACATATTGTGATCTGTTAATGGAGGATTTTTATTGATTTGTATTGAACCTTTGTTTATTTGGTATAGATATGGAACTGATGAAGGAAAAGTTTGCTAAGCTGCTTTTGGGTGAAGATATGTCAGGGGGTGGAAAGGGGGTTTCTTCAGCTTTGGCTTTGTCAAATGCCATTACCAACCTTGCTGGTATTTTTTTTTTTTTTTCTTGAGTAAATGAATTATGTTTCTATTCCAACTCAAACATTATATAGAAGCGTCAGCCCAAAAAAAAAAAAAAAATTCTAGCTCATTTTTTTTTTCTCCTCGGTTTCAATATAATGTAGCATCAATTTTCGGAGAACAAAGGAAACTAGAGCCCATGCCTCCAGAGAGAAAGGCAAGGTGGAGAAAAGAAATCAATTGGCTTTTGTCTGTAACTGATCACATTGTTGAATTTGTTCCTTCAGAACAGAAATCCAAGGATGGAATAAATATGGAGGTGATAATTTCTCTCACTCTCTGATCACATTTACATTTCTCCAGGCTATATTATGATGGCTTATAACTTTCACAAGCATTTCCTTACCCTCAAAATTTGATTTTAATTTCCTATTTGATAGATTATGGTAACAAGGCAAAGAAACGATCTGCACATGGACATTCCTGCACTGCGCAAGCTGGATGCGATGCTTATTGTAACTATCTGAATTTGTATACAAGATAGAATATCTGTTCTACATGATTTAGTTTACCTTTTGAGTTGAGTGCTGACGAAATTAAAATGAACAGGACTGCCTGGATAGCTTTGGAGAGCAAAATGAGTTCTGGTATCTGTCTGGAGACGCAGATGAGTCAGAAAAGGGTATTGCCCCGAGGAATGATGACAAATGGTGGATTCCCACTGTTAAGGTTCCCTCAAATGGGCTATCTGATAGAGCACGAAAATGGATACAATCTCAGAAAGATTCTGTGAATCAAGTACTGAAGGCAGCCATGGCCATAAACGCTCAAGTACTATCAGAAATGGAGGTCCCTGAAAGCTACATCGAATCACTCCCCAAGGTATAAAAATAAAAATAAACATAAAAATCCCCCTCGTTCATCTCTATAAATATTCGTATATTTGGTTGATCTTGTGTGATATGTCTTGGTAGAATGGAAGAGCAAGCCTCGGCGATTCAGCTTACAAGAACATAACAGTAGACCACTTTGATCCGGAACAATTCCTCTCAACCATGGACTTGTCAACAGAGCACTCAGTGCTTGACCTAAAGAACAGAATTGAGGCCTCTATCGTGATTTGGAAGAGGAAAATGAATAACAAGGATGGAAAGTCTCCCTGGGGCTCAGCTGTAAGCTTGGAGAAAAGAGAACTCTTCGAGGAGAGAGCAGAAACCATCCTGCTCTTACTCAAACAGCGGTTCCCAGGCCTTCCACAATCTGCCCTTGACATAAGCAAGATCCAATATAACGAGGTAAGAACAACAACGGATATTTTTGTTTGGTTTCATTTTCCTGAAATGATTGCAATATTGGAAAGAAACTAAACTGTATTCTACACAGGATGTGGGGCAGGCTATCCTGGAGAGCTATTCCAGGATAATAGAAAGCTTGGCTTTTACAGTAATGTCTAGGATTGAGGATGTCCTTTATGCTGACTCCCTCACTCAAACTTCATCACCATTAGAATCCGACGACCCGCCCGAAACGGAATCTCCTAATTTACCAGTAAGAAATTCTGGTGAAGGGATGGATAAATTTTATTCAGAGTCACCCACTTCCAAGACACTCTCATATTTTATGGGTTGGGAGTTTGATCAGGTGGACACCAACTTGAAACAGAATATCTCAACAGGCAATCCACAGACATATTTCAAAGGTGAAAATGACAATACCATGTCGAAGCCTCCCTGTGTTTTGACGCCAAAGAAGTTTTCTTATTTGGACAAGCTTGAGAATTTGAGTAGTCTACGAAGTCCAACAGCTCGTCATTGACATGAAAAACTGGAGAAAGAAAGATAAAAGTTATCGAGTGACAAACAAATATAAAACATAGGGAAGGCTGACTGAAGATGGTTAGAGAGCTTGCAAAATGTAGATATTAACACCCACGTAGATTGATTTGGGTTAGAGAGCTGGTAGTTCTTACTTACATTCTGGATAGGGAAGTCTTGAGTATGTAATCAATGGATTGTAATGTTTTTGAATCTGAAATACTCTCTAGCTTCGTTTGAGTTCCTTCTGCTTTGGTTTTTTCTCTCAGACACTCGGAGACAGTTAACACTATTACCTAATATTGTGCCCTTTTATGTCTCTTCCGAGCCCATGACAGTTTGCGATTACGATATCAGTAGTTAATAACCCCCATGAATTTTAATTGATAAAAGTTCAGGTTTCATCATAGAATGTCACATTCAGAGAGAGAATGATCCTACTAACGAACTTGGTATTCTTGTTATAATTCGAAGGCCCTACTCTCTTGTGTTGTAGTATATAGCCATTCTTAGGTTTTTATCTAAAGAATTATATCACACAACAAACCTCTATGTAAAAATCAACACATACATGTGATATAATATATCTGAAGATTAAAAATAAAAATAAATTAATGGATTAAAAAAAAGGGATTTCGAGGAGAAATTATATCAAAATGCTGGATTGGGTTAACTAAATATAACCAAGAGACTACTTTCTTCCTCCATCTAAGTTTTACTGGCCAATGAACTTACGGGTGTCAATACTAGATGCAAATAAATAAAGTCCTATCATTTCTTCCTTTCTTTATCTGCTCGACAAGAAAGTCAATTTTGGGAGAGAATTAAGAACGCAACTTTGCAATTGCAGCTATCAATTTCACATTACAAAATTCATCGCATCTTTCAGTTTTTTGTTGGGCTTAATAAACATGTCAAGTTTTGGGGGAATGTCAAGGATGCGACATGGAAACTAAAACATTTATTTGTCGCAATCCAAAATTTCGTTCAAACTCACTACAACATAGGTTTTGAAAGCCATATGCAGACTGAAAACCTAAAATCCTTAGTGTATAAATTTCATGTTCAATTTCTAGCCGAAGCGGGTTACAGCAGCATGTATGGCATCTGCGAGATGAGGGACTGTCTTTGTACTAAGACCTGCCATGCTAATCCTCCTGCATACAAAGAAGTGAAGATCAGTCTCTGGGCCAGTATCAGTCAAAGAAATACAATCTTGTTTACCAAGCAAGATATGGAGTGTCCAGACTTTGGCAACTGCAAATGAGTTCTACATTCATACAATACAAGGATACAAGAAAAACCATTTAGTTTCTAGAAATAGAAATTAGTGGTCTCAAATCTTATGTTTCTCCATGAGTTCAAAAATATTCACAAAATAAATGAGGTTAAGCGGAAAGGAATAACGAAAGTAGGTCAGAAGTGAGCTCTTTTAGAAATTTTAGCACTTGTGTTGAAATATTATTTATTGCATCGAGCCTTGGGGATTCTATCTGGATCATGATCTTTCTCAGCTTCAGCGAGGCAAGGCAAAGGCAAATTTGATTTCAAGCAGAAACTAGTTCTGGCTACAGAAGTCAGTAAGTTCTTTTGACCTAAACAAAAAATTTACAAAAACATTTTCTGCAATTATATGGTGGAAAAATCACTGATGAAAACAGATGAATCATGAAAAATAAAACACCCTGAAAGTCAAACTCCAACCAGGAATAACTTTGCAATAAATAGAATCTTTGCGAAGGAAAGAAATTCAATACTCCCTGCTTCATGTTTTGTCTAATAAACACAAGCCATAGTTAGAAATAATTGTTAGGGAAAGATCGTATTACCCATCAGATGTCAAATAAATGTGATATTCCTTGGTCATGAAGGCAACTTGTTCACTGTTCAGCCCTGTGAAAGTAAACATTCCTATTTGCTTGATAATGTGACTCCAGTCACCTGGAGTGCCTGCCAAACAGGGAAATGAGATGCATTTAGACAAGATTAAACGAAAAGACTAGCACATACTATACCTTCAAAAACAAGCGCAGAAACACATAAAAGCAGAAAGGTGAAGATAAATCAGAATATTGATGTTGAAGTAACTAGTTTACACAAATTTTAACGCACAGAAATTAAACTCATATAAAAGACATTGCCTGATTCAAATTACTAGCTTGATTTGGATGCCAGAGGAAAAACCAAGTTTAAGCTAAAAGGTAAAAGAAAATATGAACTAGAGATCAGTAGAAAACCTTTAGCAACTAAAGCATCAAATAGTTTCTTCCGCATGCTTATGATGCGGTCAGCCATTGCTTTCAGTTCAACCATCCACTCCTCATACATTTTGCTGAAAGAAGGAAGGTTTCAAGAGCAATAATTAGAAAATTAGCTCAAAACGAATTTAACTTCATGTAATTGTCTTACACCTGAAGTCAAATGGAGAGCTCCAACAAATAAAAGCAATAGAATGTATCAATGAATTTATAAATGCATAGTATGTTACTTTTTTTTTTTTTTTCTGGATAAACATTAAACATTCAATGAATACATGAATTAGGTGTCAAGAACAAGCAACTAAACCAATAATCAACACATTTTCCAGTATGCACTGATATCTTATAATTAAGGATTTTTTATTTTGATTAACTGTTCCGCTATCAATTTTTCATCAACTCTTTACAATTATCAAATTTAAAAAACCTCTATCCGGTTCTGAAATTTCAAAGTATAAGGTGGCTTAGTCACACTGCCAGAAGTAATCACCTGTCCTTGAGGATTGTAGCCACAATGGATGCACCATGAATAGGTGGATTAGAATACATGGGCCTAATTACGAGTTTCAATTGGCTCTCGACTCTGCTCGCCACGTCATGTGACTTACAGACCTGCAGAATAAAATTATTAATTTGCTGTCAGAAGACCATGTTTCATGTCGAAACTCAGTTTGCGTAAAACAATAATAAATAATTAAGGTTATTAAGACAAACTTCTGTGATTGACTTCTGCAAAGTAGCCAATCTGTGCGGAGGCTTCTGCACTATTAATAACAACCTCCTTTAAGATTGTGATAACAGCATCACTCTCCCCCAGAAGTTGGAAAGATGGGAAAAAAAGAAATATCGTGCTATGCCTTAACATGAATATTAGCTCTATTCAAACATTTATGGCTAAGGTAAGTTTTTACTTCAATACAAGTTGCAGGCAGCAAATTCCGAACAAAATTGAGTGGTGTTTTGGAAACCTGAAGGGAGGTTCTTACATTTTTGAAAAGAAATAAATAATTCTTTTTAGAAAAAATCCGATGTACGATGTAATGTTCCTCACCTGGGAAGTAGTGGGATTCAATCAAATGTTCAATATTTACTAGTTCATTGCAAAAGAAGCACATTCCTAAATTTAAAAGCTAAGAGTCATACAATGCTGAGGGCACCGACTCGTTCCCCATACAGTCCCATGTTTTTTGCATAACTCTGAGCTACAAGGCATTCACCACCATCTGCAACAAACATGCGAACAGACTGTGCATCTGCATCTAAACTGCCACTTGCAAAACCCTGGGATAACAAAACTCAGTTGTTGGTCACCCATGGTAAAATCAAGCAGTTATTATATCGTTGATCACATTCAATCAAAGAACCCAAATTCAAAATCTCAAATTGTTCAAATTTGGTCTCAAGTTTTTCCACTATATGCTATGTGCCAGTACCTGATAAGCACTATCAAAAAAAGGCAACAACCCTTTTGATCTCATCAACTGCCTAATCTGTTCCCACTGATCAGTGGTTGGGTCAACACCAGTGGGGTTATGAGCACATGCATGAAGTAGCACTATAGCTCCTGATGGTGCAGCACCAAGATCCTCCAGCAAGCCTGTTAACAAGAAATATAACCCATGACATATGCTTGTGAATTGTTCAAATAAGAATAATCTGTATGGCACCCACAAAATGTTATAAATGCACATATTTTAGGCAAATGAAGGTGCAGTTTCCTAAAACTGTCTACACGTTATTGGACACAAGTGAACAATACTGTAATGCCTTAAGTGTCCAACAAGCCAAGAATTTTTTTTTTTTTTTTTTTGGGTAGAGCAGTAGGTACTTAGCATAGCCAAACTTAGTTGAAGTGATGCATCATTAAAAGGAGAGATAACATAATATAGAAAGTCAATAGTAATAGTAATTTTATGATTAGAATGTGAAGTTGAAAATATCCTATAGACAGAAAATTCAGTAAGAAGAGATAAAAGAAGTAATGAGTAAATACTCTCTAAGATCATTTGTCTAATAACTGTTCAACTTAACAGATTTATAAGACTAACACTACAAAGATTTACTGGTATTATGTAAAAGATTTAAAAACAATAATAAGTAAAAAAAGGAGATGTGAAATTGATAGGGAGCTAACCTTGGAAGTTTAGCCCACGTGTTGCTGGATCATAGTAGCGGTACATCTTCACAGACAACCCAGCTAAAGTAAAAACTTTTGGATGATTTCCCCATGTTGGCTGTGGAATGTATATCGTGAGCTGGAAAACCAGGCAGACAAGGCAAGTCAGCTACGATTGTGCTTCAAATAAATTTTACTTGGGAGGCTAAAAAAAATGAAGAGCGTAGGATCTTTACTTGGTGGTAATGCCTCGCCAGAAACTCACCCCCAACCCTCAGAGAGCCAGTACCAGACAGGCACTGAACAGTGGCCACTCTATTCTCCTTAATCGCAGGGCTGTCCAACATGAGCAAGATGTTGTAATAAGTCATATAAAATATAAAATATAGCCGAATTGACACAAAATCCATGCACCATAAAACAAAAAACAAAACGGAGATATCATGTCCCTGTAGTGATTTTTGTGTTATCTCAAATGACACTATCTCATATCAATATACAGGCAGAATATTCCACCCCTGAGCCTATTGATATATTTTCCCGAACCATTATGTCGATAAATTCAACTATTTATAATGTTTGTATTACCTGTCAGCACCAAGAATGAGCTTTGCGCTCAATTTATTAAACTCCGCAAGTCCAACAATGGGAAGATACTCTTTGACTCTTGACCTGAAAGACACATTAACCAAACATCAACAATCACCTCAATTATGAAAATTACAAATGGCACCAACCACGAAAATTCAGTAGCTCACTTGTCATTCACTAAAAGCTGCTCTGCTTGTCTCACTACGTTTAAAACCAGAGGTTTTCCTTCCTGTTATAGCATGAACAGGTCAGTCTAGCACATCTAGAGTGTCAACAACCACAAAGTGCATTGCGCATGACCAATTACAAGTAAATTCCAATTCTGGGCATTGCGAATCATAAATAATTTCGAAGCAATAACATTTTGAATACAACAAAATTACCTCAGTTCTGTAAGCGCCTACACCCAAATTCAACTTATCAGGGCTGGTGTCCTTGTTATAAGCAACAGTGACCTGTTTGTTCAAACATAACCATAACACATATTCAATAACAAGTTAAATTTCCAAAACAATCATATTACCACCATTTTATTATCACTTTATGCTTTCTACAAAAGTGATTTCATAGGTATTTTGACTTTTTACCATAAAATATTGTTCGATCATTACAGTCTGCGTTCCATAAGCATTTTAGTTCATTTTGGAACCAGCTTAACGACAACTAAAAACTGAAAATGCAATAAAGCTACTTAGACCATAACAATCCAAAAAAATTATAAAAAAAAATTAAGACAATCAAAACCAGCAGTCACTGTACAGGTCAAATAATCTCTTTTCAACTTTAAAATAATTTCTTTTTTAAAATATAAATAAATATATGACATCAAATAAAATATTTAAATGCAACAGAGAACAGAGTTAATATTTTGCTTATATATCTCTAATCAAACATTTTTTGATTTGATCCGTAAAGTATATCGCGATCGCACTTAAATTTGTACACGTGGTTGGAGCATGACGGACTAAACGTACAAAACAAATCGAAAATCAATGGATCAGATCATCATAGTAAGAAACAGAGGAAACAATGAATCAGAAGCTAAAGATGAAGGGAGAAAAACATACGCCAAGAATAGGATCCTCAGGAGCTTGAACGACGCTGCCAAATACTGAACTTGAATCCATAATGTTGAAAATGATGAGTTTCAGTGAAGAGAACTGAGAAAGTTTGTTTGATTTTATAGTGTGGTTTGGCCGCTTTATTAACAGCAGGCAGTTACGGTGGGCGCATTTTAGAAATTTTCCTACATTTGCGGCTTTTGAGGGTGAACAAGTTTATTTATATAATGGGCCCACGTGGGTTGCCGACGCGGCGACATATAGTTGTATTGCAGGAGCTCTTCTTTTGTTGTGAGGCCAACGGGAGCACGTGAGCAGTGAGCCCCACTAGGAGCGAGTTCTTTCATATTTCGTTCGACGACTCGTCGTCCTTTTAAATTTTTTGTTGAACTGTGCGTCGTTTAACAAAAGTTTTCTTGACAAAAATCTCCCAAAATTTTGAAAATAGTCCAATTGACTCCGCGCATATAAAATGATTTTATTAAGAAAAACGTGGACTTAATATAATTGAGCACCATACGAGAATCAAAGAACCAAATAATGGAATTTTACATTATTTTATTAAAATTAATGTCTCTCGGTCCTCTTCTAATTCAAATACGCTTCGCTTATGCGGAGTCGTCCAGAGCAGAGAGGCACATAAGCTGCCATGGAGCTTTTATAATTATTGCTTATTGAACAAGTTATTAGTAATTACATTAACCATAAACAGCATTATATGACAGGACAACTTATCAATTGAAACTCAATCCAAAATTTTGTACAAGAAGGGGAAAAAGCAAGCAACCCATAAAGTAAATCGCGATGGGTACAATCCTTAGGACTTTCATGTTGTTCGTTTAATGCGGCGAATTAAAGACATAATTTCGGCACTCTGAAATGATCTTCTATATAAATTCTTGCGTCCAATCCTTGGAGAACCCAGCTGCAACAGCGCAATCCATCAGCAAAACTAAGCTTAAGAGAGAAATTTATGCTGAAAATGCCATGCCATGCACTTATATTAAACTCACCTGGAAATGAAAAGTAGGATTTGGACCTTTAGACAGTATTGAGATGCCATCCCGAACAGGTAATGCTAGACAAAACCATAGAGAGGGATTGTATCATTTCATGTTACAGATCAGAATATCAAATTACTGAGAATTAGCATATGTTACCTAAAGCTGAATTTGGATCACCGTTGGCAAATGTGGCTTTCGGCGGCAGACTCTTAATTGGAGATGACTTGCCAGTGCATGTGTACATAAAAAGTGGCACATTATCCGTGTCAAATTCTTGCTTTTCCGCCCTTGGAAGCTCAGAGTCCCTGCATTTAAACAAAATTTTCTTAATTTTACAAATCATCATATACCCAAAAGTCATGTCAAAAAGGGCCAAATATCCTTGATATATAACCAAGTTGAAGGCATAAGAGGTCAATGATACCTCGAGTCTTCATCTGATTTCACAACATTCGTGATTGCTGATCAAGAAAACAAGCAAATTAAGCAAAGGGTCAAACCAAAAAAAAAAAGATTGAATAACAAAGAGATGGTTTGGAATAAGTACGTGCTGATAAGTACCGCCGGTGATATCTTGGCAGAACTGGATTCCGCCTCACTTTGGTTAGAGCAAGCTTGTGTGCATATTGTTCACATGAGAGAAGTCTCTGTATAAATTACAATACAAGTCCATGTAAGAATGAAAGATGAATGCTGTAACTATTATTTGTACTGTTTAACTAAACTGACTTGTTGGAGGGAACAGAGTCGAAGCTCAGCCTCAGCAAATGCATTAGTATCAGAAAGGCAGAGTTCAAGATTAGCAGAGACGGTTCCCAGATGGTCAACAACAGTCACCAGAGCCCTGCACAGATACTCTTTTGTGTTTTCCACCGCACTGCAAACCAAAACAAAGATATTGACAATAGAATATGTCTTAGCATGCAACACTCACACTCAAGAATGTGCAGGAAACTCACTTTCTTTTCTCTTTGACATTCAAGAATGTTGTTTCACAGTAATCAGCAGCGTAATGAAGCTGAGAGCGCAAATCTCTGAGTTCCTGCAA